>JWZT01002428.1:322827-364854 GCA_000827895.1 Thelohanellus kitauei
TCCTCAAAGCCTCCAATGTTATTGAACACTCATTTTGAATTTCGCCTACGATAAAATCTTTTAACTCATCTGTAGGTTTATCCTGCTTCCGGGTTGTATTTTTTCGGGAAATTCTACCCTCGGAATTGTAGGCCTTTACGACCCTGTAAACTTGAAACCTGGAACAGCCTAATACTACTGATATTTGCTTGGGTGGTTGTCCCTCGTTGTATAGTTTAATTATCTGTTCCCGAACTTTATCCGAAACTTGCTTAGTCATCTTTCGTCTTCAAAATATGGGAAACAAACAAGTGGCATGCGTAATTACAGCGTTTCCCACTCGTTTCCACCATATTCCCATCCATTTTCGCCAAAATAAAATTGTATGTTGTTTAAATATGACGAAAAGTTGCATTGTTTTGGCTATTACAGTCATGTTCAGATACACACAAATCGCTGTCTCCGAGGAGAATTATAAAACACTAAGGATAAATATTATATCAAATTTATTAATTATATTATTCTTAAATTAATAAATGTGATTTTATTTTGGCCAAAATGAGTGGGAAACCCTGTAATGTTGAAAACTCAGAAAAAAATATTTCGTTGTTTTTATTAACAAATTATATTTTATTTCTAACGGGCGATTTTGAATGAAAATCCTATAATACAGCCTGTCATATTTGGATTTGCGTCGTTGTTAACAGATATTTGTTAGAATGTAAAATATATAATCTGTTAATATATCCGGAACTGTAATATTCGCATGAGGATTTCAAACTTCTTATTCGATATTCCTTACAAATCACAGATTCAAAGAAAAACAAAGTTGGAATTGGTGAAGTTAGAATCGAGTCCCTTGCATTTAGGGTTTTAATGCCAACAGAGATAATTCCATTAATGAGGAAATAGATTATGTTAATACCCTTACTTCTTAAGTTCTTTTATGACGAGTTATTCAATATTAGTTTGAATGTTTTTTGTTGCAGAAGCTAAATTTTTGCGACAAATATAACAGTTCATATATGTTATAAGTTCAACAGGTTTATCTAAAATAATCAAAAATGTGTTGAAAACGACATAAAACAAAACACGAAAGATTGCAAATACAATTCTGAAGTTGAAACGAGATGTTAGATTTGAAAAAATGGATTATCGTCGTTAATATTAGACATTAAACATAGACCAATTATGATTATCACTATCGTTGTGAAATTTATCTAATTCCAACTTATTTTATCATCGACTAATAATTAGTTAAATGATGATTCAAAGAGATGACATATAAATATTCATTTTTGATTTTGATTTTTCTTTTAAAATTATCATATTAAGAATTCCATTAATCGGTCCAAGAATCTTGAAAATATCCAATATTATAATTAAATCTTCTTTAAAAAACAATTTTTGTGATTTGAAAATCCTAATACAACATTTTATTCTCCGTGATGTAAAGATATATAATAAGTCTAATATTTTTAATCGTATTCATAATCTTCATAAGTGCATTGAACGCCGTTTAACATAGCTTATATCCAGGATTGATTTTGAATTCTTTGGGATGAAACGTGGCTCGATCATTTTTGGACAATGTTCAAAGAAAGAAGAGAAGGATAAGCAAGAGTATTCGTCCCTAAATCTCGATCAGACACCCGCCCAGCAATATCAAGATAATTCTTTAATACTCTGTCTGATTTGCAGTGTTTCGACGAAAATGACTTAACATGATGAATTTTTGCTAGTATCCCTTCTGTTATCCATTATTAATAACACGTTTCTTTGTACTACTAAATGATGGACCAACTGGCATATTTTTGTGTTCATTTTGCTCAATCTCAATATATCCGGGTGATTTTATTGAGACCATTAACGAAACGCTTTTAGATGCAACTTCCACAGTTTCAAAATACTCTCATATTGATCGAGACAATTTGATATATCAATTTGAACAACGTTAATTGTTCTACTCCCGATAGAACTTCTGAAATCGTTTGAAGTCCAGTTCACGATTGTGGGTATACAGTAATGAAATAATGTTCCTCATGATGACCCTTTTCATAAGTATTATAATGATAATTTTTGCAATTTATTCTTGCGTAAATTGCATGACTCTGGTCCATCCTGGTTTAGATTATAGAGATAATTTTAAAGACATCAAAAGAATGAGAAGAAATTTGATGGTTAACATAGAACATACAACATTCGAGCTCTACCCTGGTTTTAATATAATCCAATGCAGGGAAGATGATGAAAAATTTGACGAAATGTGGTGACCTATATGATCAACTACTTTTTGTTAAAGAGGTATGGGAGTGCTTAAACACATTATTTTACATATATCTCATGTCGGGATACTAATGATAAAAAAAGAAGAATTCAAAACGTCACCATCACGAAAACTTGACATGGATCATGAATAAATCATTTAATCTTCACTTATACACCACACAATTTAAATACCTGAATTTCAACTGTGTCATACCCACTACAAAAAGGTAAATACATATCGGTCTAAAAACCCAATCGTTTATCTTCGGAATTATTACAACATCATTCTGTTCCCGTCGGTATGTTACATATAAAAATGTTAAAATAATCGATACAATATGTTCTAAATGTAAGGGCATGAACGGAATAAATTTAATGGATTTAAGGAAATATTGTTATTTCCATTAATTTTCTAAATTCTCATTTTTTAACGGCCGAGAACAATAAAACGATAGGTTGAGGAATCGGTGTAAAGATCCTGGATTGATTTTAATATATAAACTATAGATTGTGTATTTCAAGGATTTCCATATTTCACCTCGCTTTTCTTGATTTACGAATGAAAATATGTGATTAAATAACTCATAAAAAATAGGGTTTTTTCAACGTAACACATTCGAATGGTGTTCTAACACCCTTTTCTAGACATTTTAGATTTTTAAAGCAAATTTTAGAAAATATATGTCAAAAAACTTAATTTTCTTCGAAACCACAAGATATCTCCATTTATGGACCTCATTGAATTTAACACACCTGTTACAGTAATAATCATAAATAACGTCAATCAAAGCAACTGCAATCCAGATAATTTAAACCATAATCAGAGGTATAATATTTTATATATTTCTCTATTTCCATAAATATTCAAACATTCATTTTAACTTACAAGTTAGCAAATAGAAGCGATATCTGAGTATATTTTATTCCATTCATGGCTATATATAAAGGTTATCATGAATGTTTTTCCATATTCTGTTGTATTTGTTTTTGTCTGAATCAATGTTTTTCTGGAGTGGCTGAATCGGTGATGTAAGTGTTATAGTTTGGATGGTTTGTGAGATAACGACCTTCTCTTCTTTTATTGTTGCGTATAGGAGCCCTAAATTAAAAAATCAGAATTCTTGTGTTACTTCTCGGATGCTGTTCTAGATCAACCAGAGAAAAATCCGAAAAAATAAAACCACACAAAAATATAGATAGGAGGTTCGGATATATAAGCATTCCACGCTGATCGATAAGAGCGAGTCCAAACTCAAAATATTTCGCTTTTACTCTTGCTCTTGTATATAACAAAAATGAATTTTATAGATTACACTAAATAAAATTTGGTTACATGACATACATAAACGTTGTAACTCTGAACTGTAATTTTCCAGAGAATGAAAACTCCAAATAATAGGCTAAGAACGGAATGAGAATCTCGCTGGAGTATGTTACTATGATGGGAAAAAATATTCGATCACATATATTTTAATGCACATAAACCCGGGTAAAAATCATTTAAAAAGTATAAAATAGAAAACACGTTTCAAAAAAAATTATAACATACAAAATGAATAAAATCAAAACCTCCAGAAAAGTCCATAAAATGGCGAATGAAAATCAATTTTTGAACAATTTCAAAGTTAATAAAACTGGTTAAGATCTAGTTGGACCAATTTTTATCATCTTCTCACGCATAAATTTGCGTAAACCGTATGTGATTAATATGGATAAAAATATAGATATTATTTAATTAACAAATTAAATCTCACTATATCTATCGTCATTGTGTATTTTACATTCTTTATGGGTTAAAAAGGTTTGAACAAGTTCACCGATTAGATTTTTGTGGACTTCGTTGAATTAATAATTCACGTCAAAGAATATTTAAAATTTTACACATATCTCTAGAATTTTATTGGATTATGGAGGATTATTTGATTTTTTACCGCGATAAAATGTGATTGATGTTAGGATATAAAAATGCGTTGACAAAATATGTCGGAACATTTTCTTCGATAATAGTTTGAAATTCTACAATAAACATTTCAGGATTATCAGTAACTGATTTTGTCATGGAAATGCGAGGAATAAATCGATTAAAATCAGAGATTGAATAAATTTCTGTTTGTTCAATGCTTCGCCGAAAATTTATCTGGGATTGCAGCTACATGCAGAATCTCCAGGCTTTGAATCACGGAAAATAGTAGAATATTATAATCTAGTTGTGCTTCATCTAGTTTTCGTTCAGTTTCAGGTTTTTGATTAATTATGAATATGCCGTATGTTATTATTAAATATAAATGAATGAGTATACAAGAGATCAAACGATGTCCATAAAATAGAATTTGGAAAAAATATAAATCCTTCGATTTGAATCTTACATTTTATGTGACTCTTTTCCAGAATTATTCGAAATTGGTTTAGATATTCATACTTGAAGTGAAAATTTTTAATGGTGTATCAAAATATAAATAATTCATGTTTTTTAAGATAAAAATATATTTTTGACCCTTATTACTAAAATGATCTGTTTTTTTTGGGAGTTATTCTATATTTAAAAGTTCCAATAATTTTTTTCTATGGAATCAAAATTATTTTCCCTGATTTAATAGAGTCTATTAAAACAAGAATTTTACATATAGAAAGGTGTTGAGTTTTCAGTTTTGTCTCTCTTAATTGGCTAATAATATTAACCTGACAATGTTGATTATCGGGTGACATTTCTAGAGATTGAAAATTGTAATTTATAAATCAGCTCAAATTTTGATGAAAGGTAAATCATTCAAGTATTTCGCGAATAAATTCCTCAAAATGACGAATCAATATAAACTT
The DNA here is from genome assembly GCA_000827895.1 of Thelohanellus kitauei. Classification (NCBI taxonomy): domain Eukaryota; kingdom Metazoa; phylum Cnidaria; class Myxozoa; order Bivalvulida; family Myxobolidae; genus Thelohanellus; species Thelohanellus kitauei. The sequence goes on from JWZT01002428.1 coordinate 327,892, forward strand.
TTATATACTTACAATAAATTCTATGCCTATTTTTTCAAGGTATATCAATATGGGGTTTAACAAATGAATTTAACTATTTATGAATAAAAAACTGGTAGGATCACCTTAACTTTTTTCGAGGCATCAAAATACGTCAATCTATTGTTTCTTAGAGAAAGAAATCTGGTACGAAATTAAACACTACGAATAGGAATCAAGATATGTGAACCGAGGATAATTGGAGAAAAAGTTGAAAATATCGAAAAACTTATCGAGTTACTGTACTTTCCTGTGTATAGAGCGCACCCTTATAGTAACCGCAGGGTTCAAATTTTGGAAAAAGCAGCAGCTTTTAAGCCGGAAGGTACGGTATATATTTAACAACGTATTTTACATTTAGTCATACTTGGTATTCTTGTAATTATTCACATAATTTTAAAGGTTTTCTGAAATAAAAAAATTGTTTAAATTTTCAACGCGCTTCAGAAATCTTAAAATGAGAAGTAAATTTAGTTTTATTGATATTTTAATGTAGATTTTATAATATAAAGTTTCACGGTGTTGTCTTCACTTAGTGATCGGCAGAATTTGCATAAACTTATTTGATAACCTTGATCTAAACATTAAATATAGTGTACATTTTAATTATCACGTGCGGAAAATTCGAAATGCCAGATTCAGATTTTCTAATTAACATCGACATGTTTTTCATATCGGGCATGCATGATGGTTAAAAAATGGTGCCTGATTCCTCTCCAGATCCAAATTTAATAACAGGAAATGTCGATTTTAACTCTACCTCGTTATAATCTTGGTTGCTTTGTCTTGAATATCCTAGAATCAATAACAAATTTTTGTTGTGATCTCGGACTCATTAAATTGGACAGAACGTTTTTTTTGGTGCAGATGACCTAGCAATCTCATATACGAAAATAGAAAAGAAGACTCGTGTTTTCCTTTGGGATTTAAATGCTGCAATCGGAAATGCAGAAGTCATAATAAATGTGTCAATTAGAAAAGGGACATTTCTGGATAACTCTAACTTATGAGTACAAGAAATATTCTGTGTTCAATATTTTCAAGAGGGAAATATGATTATGAATCAATAAAATATGAATGCAATCTGAGAGACTATTCCACTCTCTTATCATCAAGAACAATCTCCGACTCATCGACCTTCATAAGGGAAGTCCGTATTTATGCAGTATTACAAATCTCTGGAAAAAAATACGGGGTCCCTGCCTTACGGTTGAAAAAGACGAAGCCAAATTTGGCAAAAGAAAATTAAATGTTGGCCCTGTGGTTGACGGAAAATAGGCCGTGGGTGGGATTTCTCACTAGACAAAAGATGTTTTCCTCGTATCTTGTCCTGATAACAAATGAAATGGACTTGCCCTTATTGATGTAATATCCCAAAGCGTAAATCCTGGCCCTTTAGTAAATACGGACTGTGTGAAGGTATATGAAGGCCTGACACAATTGGGATGAAATCACTTAACGTTCAACGATTCCTACAATTTTATGGATCCGTTCACTAGGGCCATACCAAAAATGTTGAAAATTTATGGTGGCAAATAAAAAGATCTTTAGCATACACCTAAACTAGGNTGAATTTTATCATCTTCCACCATTCTGAGGTGGTTGACAGTGTTCCCTCTAATTTTTTAATTAATTTGACAAACCCTTTCAACTGTAATTGAGTTTGTTCGATTACAGGCTTTACATTTAACATGGTGTCAATATTTATCATCGTGAGACATTTTCCGCGCTATTGATTTTTCGTATGATGTCTTCTCAAACAAGAAGAAAAATTAGCCAGGACACAAGGGAAAACATAATAAGACTCGTTATCCAACAAGGGAGATCGAAAAGAGAAGTGGCGAAACTTCATAATGTCCCAAAGAGTACTGTTAACAATATCGTCAAGCGATATGAGATGACAGATTCAACCCAGCCTGGAATAACAGGTGGTGCAAGGAGGACCGTTTTGAATGATGAAATATCAGAACAAATACGAAATATGGTTAATGATAATCAAACCACCACGGTACAAGAAATATTGGATGGTTTGAATGTTCAAGTCACCCTATCGACTGTGTGGCGGTGGTTGAAGAAACTCAACTTCACCTATAAAATGACATGCCCAGTACGAGAGGCGTAATGACGATGATATCAAAGCCCTACGGATGGAATATGTAAGATGGTACAATTCACTTACCCACCTTGTTCGCTACAGAAACGTAATTTTTATCGACGAGTCGCCATTCAGTCTCCATATGTTTAAAAGTCATTCTTGGGCCGCGCGGGGTGTTACTCCAAACCCTATCATACGCCCAAGACAAAAAAATGTAACAATGATTTTGGCTATAAATGCAGCCGGAATAATAAACTGCGAGGCTTTGATGACAGGAGTTAATGGTGCGGTATTCCAATCGTTCATAGAGGAATGCGCCAGAATACTATGATATGATGAAAATTACATTCTGGTAATGGACAACGTCCGATTCCACCATATCATAAGCTTGATGGCCATGAAAATATGTCGGTACGTTATCTCCCGGCTTATAGCCCGTTCTTAAATCCATGTGAGGAGGTATTCTCCTTCCTAAAGAATCGCGTTAGGACAGAATCACCTCCTAGAGGTACCGAGGACCTACTAGGGAGAATGACGGAGGCGTGCTCACATCTCAGCAGTGTGAGCATTTCTAACTATTTTTCTCATTGTGAGAGTTTCTTTGAGGAGTGCATACGCATGAACGATATTCGTAGAGACTAATAAATAGTTATTTTTATTGTTCTTGGCTCTCATTCTTTATTTTTGTTTAGTTTTTACGTAACAGGAAAGATTTTAGTAAAAAAATGGTTCGCAGATGCGCAAAAGGTGTCCCATCATGAAACGCAGTGTCCCAACATGAAACTCATGGTGTCCCAACATGGTACACACGGTGTCCCATAATGGATGCAAAACCCGGTAATCTCAAACAATATTATGGAACTCCTGAATGATATTAGCTTTTCATCTTGACTTTTTTTGTTGAGAGTAATGTCGATTCTCGTTTCACCGAAAACTGGGTGGAAAATATTTTTAAAAATATGGTAGAATTTCGTTAATACAGGGTTTCTCGATAAAAAAAGAATTTGTCTCATTTAAAATGGATTTTGCGCACATTGAATGTGAAAATTTGTCATAAATAATGGAAGTTAATAAAAATTTAAAATTAGGAGAATAATCATTACCAAGAACATCCGAGAACACTAACAGGATAAGAACGTATAAAACTGTGTCCAATTAATGCCGTCAGTATATAGTAAACGCCACATCTCACAATAAATCTCTTTCTGCAGTTTTACAAGTGTTAAATGTTAAAATTTACACAGTTCATAGAATATGGAAGGATTTTCAGAAACTATGAAAAATCACTAAAGGGTAAGAACTGAGCAAAATTGTTTGATAGCAACGAGGAAAATTTTTTGTGACATCGTAAAAGAAGACTGCTCCCTCACTATACAAAATCTATCAGACCGGTTTTTTTAGTATTACAAACAAATGAATAAGCCAATACACTGTAGCGCGATATTTAAGACTAACTATTCTTTTAAAAAGATAAAATTTACTCCAGAACGACGAAACAGCAAGCCTCGTTCAAGAAAGACACGATTATCCCACTAAATACATGGAATGCTTCGCCAGTGCTAGATTTATCCTTTTTTCGATGAAACGGGATTATACGTTTCAACCAGGAGAAATTATGGAGGGAGGCTGATGAAAATCCAAATGAAAAAATAAAAAAACATTAAATCCAATAATATTAGGGTTTGTACGGCAACCGCCAAAAATTCATAAATTTACTATATGGTTTCAGAAAGAGCTTTCAATAATGACGTTTACATGGATTTCCTGGTAAATTAAATGTGTTCTAAACGAGAAGCAATTGAAATAAGTATTTTCATAATGGATAATGTCCCCTTTGACAGAGGGCATTAACAAAGAGTTTCATAACAGCTGTAGGCCAAGAAGTTTGCTACTTAACATCCTATAGTCCTTTCCTTAATCCAATCCAGAACATGTTCCCTCAGCGGAAAAGTATAAAGTTTTCGACCTAACTCAAAAAATGATTTAATCAATCAAATTCAAAATGCAACAAATTTTATCACATCCAAGAACCCAAAAAAGTATTTTGAACACATGGAAAAATAGTTCCATGATTCCAGATGAAAAAAATAAATAATTGATTGATACGCTATTTTGATATTTATTAAAAATTTTTCATGATTTATACTTTGCATTTTGGTTGACAATTTTTCTAATTTAATTGACAAAAATTAAATTAAATGTGCGCAACATCTTTTTTATTGACAAAAATTCCATTTTTATCGAGAAACCTTGCAATAGCCATGAATTTTGAGGTCGGCAATAAGCATCGTCACAGTTCGCACTATTGCTTGAAAAAACCCGGTATCTATATTGACAACGGTCGTCGGAGGTGTACAAACATGCACCGGTGCATTACTGCACAATCTTTGAATCGACAGCGAATGCGGTGTTGTTCACGTACGGTAGGGCCGCATCCCAGGTAGGCACCCTTCTGCAAGCAGTTATAGTAGTGCAGGACTCACACCTGCTAAACATTTACCCCCGTTCCTCTACCCACGAGAGCTACGTTACTAAATCGCCATTCGCTCGCTGGGAAGCAAAAAACCCGGTATCAGTATGTATACGAGATAAAGCAATAGCTGACTAGTTTTTTAACTTATTGAATTCAATGTTCTTTTTCTAAATGTAATTCATCAACTTGAAAAATAGAGACGCCGTTGCCTGAGATCAAAATTGATTGCAAGATCTCCGCCCGCTTTTCGAGATAGATTGAAGAGCACAGTAAGTAATGGGGACTGTCTCGTTTTAACAGCTGTTCTTGAAAAGTCTAAACGTGTACATACATGCTCTCAAGCTGACTGCCTGACGAAAAGCATTCATAACAGATTCATCTTTTTGGCTATTATGGTTCTTATAGACCGTGTTCTTCAATGCTACCTGTTAAAGAAGTTCCCATCTATCACTGGTTAAATACTATGATGATTTTCAAAACTCTAGAACCGCGCTACTAATGGAAAATTTGTTTGACAAGTTGAGGCAAAGATGTGTTAAAAATTTCTCAATTTTTGAAATCGACAATTTCGTGAATTTTCACGATTTGTTTCAATTCTAATTCAAAAAGATTGATCATAATGGTTAATTTACGAGTTTTGGCTCGTTCTTCTGGTTTTGAGGTTCAAATTAACCTACATTCTTAAGACCTTTACCAGTCTTCAAAAATGATATCGTGTATTCATATGTGATAATCTGTCCTCGGCTACAGGTTCATCATGAAAATAAAATAACTCACTGATTCAAAAATAAATATTGAAAGAATTTCATAGTACATCAAAATATGAATATTTGATCTTTCATATTGATGCTCGATTGAATGCTTTAATTTCCTTTCGTCTTCCATACCTAGAAGAAACCATTTTAAAATGCTCGAATGTCACATTTTTATAGAAATATCGTATATGATATTCACCCTAAGAATCAACGAACAATACTTTCTTTTCCTCAAAGGTTTCAACCTCCTTATTTAATTTAAACAAAGGTAAAGCATTAACGCTTGTAATTGTAAAATCTATAACATTGGTTACCATACCTATTCCATTAATTTTTACAACTTTTTGAGAATGAGGGATAAATAACAGTCGCGAGAATTTTATAGTGCTCTCATTATCGTGTCTGATGATATTTTTGTTGATGTATATCGTTTGAAACGCAGAATCGTTGATATACTCGTCTAAAATCGATAACCTGATACGTATATTCTGTGAAGAATACTAGTTACTTGCCAAGTATCATCGTAAAAAAAGATAGGAAAATGAACAGCGTTGGATGCGTTTTTACAATGCAATCTCCATGAGCTAATCCATATTTTATTTATTAAAGTATTCCTATTTCCACTGTTTGAATTATCAAACACCTCAACTGTCATAAAAGTGATTGCTGAATATGGTTGATCATTTTTGTGTTTGTATTCATACTGAAAAACAAACTTATGAGAATGAAACTATATTACATAATCAATACAAGAGCCAATATGCATTTCGACTCACTTTTTGTTCGCTCCCGAAAGGTATAATATTTAATATCGGTCTTCTGAATTTGAGTGGGAATAACTTCAGGCCTATCTCTGTCACAAAAAACATAAAGGTCTACTATATAATACAAATCTTTTATTTCATACAAATGAGCGACAGGCTTTTTGTCCAAAACAAACTGGAATCCAGTGAAGAATCTTTTGTTTGGATCAAGAGTTAAATAAATGTGAAATTCCTTTGATAATTTGAAGCAACTTACAATCGTAGTGTTAATCAGGTTTGAATCTGATATTTTAAGCGTTGAATCGCATTTATCTCCAATATAATCAAGATGATATAACCATTTTTCCTTTCTGTAAGCTCTCAAGTTAATTGAGTTCTTGTATAACACTTCAACTCGCATCCACATGTGCTGTGGACGAATATAAATATAAGTTCGGAAATCGAATTTTATCTTGTAATTTATAGCGTAGTTTGTCTTTGAATTAGAGAATTTACGATTCGATAGCATGTCGTGAATCTCGGAAATTTAAGCGGTCCCCATGAAACACGAATAAAAACAAACAAGTTAAAATAAATAACTTTAAGAACCAAACTCATTTACTGAAGGTATAAAAATACAATCATTTTATTTTATAATTAATTGATCGATAGAAATCGAGAATATCGATCGATTGCATTTTTACTCATGAAATGCATTTACTGCTTTTAATGATGCAAGAGTATGTTGAAAATGGTTCGATCAATATCTCGTTCAAAAAAGCATTCATTTAAAATTAAATCCCCTCAAAAGTGGTGAACTCATTAAAGCTTTAAAGGAATTTTATTTGGAACATATATAATTGCTATTCGTTTACATCCTCCCCCAGCCTTGTACATTGAAACCGTCTGACTTAAAGATGCAAGAACAATTGGACTTTGTTGTTATTATCGTTAATTTATAACTCATGAGGTTGATAATATTTAGAAATTATCATTTAAATTAATTGTCAAAATAAGTATAATAACTTGTTATTGGTTCCAAAAATAGGCTGTTTATTTAAGCTTCTAATCTACTGGTTTTCGGTAAATATTGGAAGTAGAGAAAGTAATATCTGTTTTCTTTTTGAAACATTTGTACTTTAAAAACTGACTCCACCAACAATTCAGTTTACAGAGAATTTCTAATATGGCTCCTTTTACAGATAATATTGAAGAAATTTATTTAAATTACTTCAAAAAGTAAATTATTCCTATTTTATCGTATCTTTTATGCCTGAGAACTAAAATAAGATCATATACACCGGTTTATTCACTTATTCGAAACTCAACGAACAAATATGAAAGTTTATGGGAATTAGTATATATCTAAGATAGGATTTTGTTCCGAGTGAATCCTTTTAAAACTTTAAATATTAAACAAGCTTTTCCTTCAGTAGAAGTTGGTTTAACGTTCTTGCGATATCTCCATCTGGTATAAAATTTTATATTTATGTGGTATTAAGCTTCATATTAGTTTAAAGAATCAAAAATCATCATTCAGGAGAGCTCAAACCATAAATAAAACTAGATTTTTGGGCTGAGATCGATTTTTCAATTCTACGGAACCCATAAGTTGATCTTTTCAAATAAAATATTAATTTAATTGTTATCACGAAAATGGTTCAGAACCTGGAAATAAAATTTTTTAAATTCATAAGTATAGACATATGTTTAGTCGTTTTTCAAAGGACAGAGGAAACGGATACGATTTTAGTGCACAAGTATACCTAAATTAAACCTCGCCTTTAGGACAATCGAATCATTTGGCATTAATTGATCACAGAATCCTATCAATAGAGATTTTTATTTCTTAATTGGTACTCAAAAGTATTTTAGACAAAAGGTAACCCAAAGTTCTATGAATCGAGATAGCATTGCACACATCCATGAATAATTAAAATTTTTCATAGTTGTGCAATTTGGAGAAATCAATTAAATACCATGCCCATATATAATAGATAAAATAAGTGTTTTTTGGTCATGGTGATATTTTGACTGGACTCTTTAAAATAAAACCACATACACAGAGTTCAAACATTTTATCTAATAGAAATCAATTAATCCAAAGAAATATACATATTTTAGATCCTGCTTCCTTTTTTATTCATTTCAGAGTAAAACCTGAAAAAATACTTATTCATCGACATTTTACAGTCAACTCCGGTTAAGTGCACAGCCTCTGCACAGGAAAAAACCTGCACATAAGCGGAGTTTGCAGATATCCGAAGTGAACATACATAACCACCTGAAAACGGGACCGGAACTTTTGTGGAGTTAGCCGGAGTTGACTGTATTAAATAGGTATAAAAATTTAACTTTTTTAATAACTAGTTTTTCCGATTCTGCCGTTTTCTAAAACATCACTATTTAAATCGGAAAATTTTGATAAAGTTAGGCTGAATCGAAAAAATTGAGCTTTTTAGTATCTCCACATATAGAGACAAAAGATGCGTTTTGTCTCAACACCAGCTCACCATATTCACAGGGGAATCTCGATTAATTTAGTATCACTTTTTAATTTGATGAAGCTAACCGATTTTTTCTATTTTAAACCTTAGTTTCTATTCAATTTTTCCCATAATTATAAAAAGATCCTTCTGATTAGAAAAATATAGCACTGTAACAAACATTAAGCTATGGTATATGAAAAATTTCTTTTATTCATGAATACGGAATTCATATACCAGGAAATATACTCGAACATAGCAGCATGCGTTCACTTATAATTTGAATCAAAGATTAGGAGTTTAGTATCTGCCACTTAAAAAAAGGATTACGCCTGAGTTTTTGTTGTTTCAAATCTTTAAATAGTGGTCTAGTATCTTGAAATGTTCGAATACTGTATTTACAAAGGTAAAAGTCAACGCAATGAATCATATATTATTGACCAGCCATCCTAACTTTGTTAATTAGCAGGCCACGATAATCTCATTTTGGCTTTTTTATGAATCCACTTTAATTTCTGGTCATGTATTATGAAATTCTTCTTACAACACATTCGTGGGATATTTGATTGAAAACAAATATAAAACGACATTATCAATCATCCTTTTATTATCGTTTCTGATTTGTTCCTAGTTTTATTATACTTTATCTCGTGTCCCTGACTTTAGAAAACCAAAACTAGTTCTTCGATCAAAATATGTTAAATGATAGAGAATTTCTAGATTCGATGTTATTCACACTGAATAATTAAACCACGAATAATTAAAATGAGATTGTCTAACAAACCTTCTGATGAAACAGATCAACAATCCTATTTTCTATATTTTTATGTCGATATTTAACCTTGAAACTTCTCAATTATTATGGCCATACGTTCACGCATGAGAATCTCAGATCATAAGTTTTATTTCGAAAATGATCGTTCTTTGTAGATCTTCACAAACTGAAATTTAGCTTTCAATATTTCTTGAATGGCATTCAAAGTCGTTCGATATTATTCTTGTATGGTTACAGGTATTTCTTAGAACAGCGTTCTGTGGGTTTTTAGTAGTAATTACCAACATTTTTTTCATTTAAAAAATATATCATTTAAGAATGGTGTTTGGGAACAGACTTGAACAAAAATAGATTTTTCTGAAATGTATTTTCATTTGATCATTTGATATAAGCAAAAGAGACATTATCCACGATGAGAGAGAAGTTTCTAATATCTTTTTTAAGAACTCTGAAAACGTCAATTTAATATTTTTCAATGTTATTTATTATTTCTATCCCTACATTCTTGTTTAAACCACCTGAAAAGTTGTATGACCTGAAATAATTTTTAACTAACTTTTTCTTCTGATAGACGACTCGCATAATTGTGAAATAATTCATTTTACATTAATCTTAATTATAGTCAATCCACATATAATCTTATTATGTGAGATAAATCAATTGTGTTGAATATAGTCCTAAAACATTGTTGGATCATTTTAAGGCTCATGGAAAACGACGTTAAATTGTTTTGCACGAAGTTTGATGAGAAAATTCTGAGACTGACATTTCTTACCGAGTGAACACGTTTTGCGTTTTCATATCTTACAGAGTGGCGTTTCAAAGTTAGATTCTTTACTGATAAAAAGTTGTGTTTGTTACTATTTTTCTGATTATTAATTGGCTTCTTATGTAATATTCATTTACATGTATCATTTGATGATTCTAATTCACGGTTTCAAAAATGTTGTTCGTTATATATTCATGTTTTTGGTTTTATCACTCCTCAAACACAATCCCTGGAATTTAGAAACAATTTATTCAGTCAGAAAATTTTAGTCGATGACTTTTTTGAAAACATATCTATTCGTGTGGGGTTTTCATATCTTATTATTGTATTTTCAGGTATATAGAGCGCACCCGCACAATTTTCAAAAAAAACGTATTTTATTGATATAAACACCGCGCTAATATATAAGCTCACATCTTCAAATCTTAGTAAAAAAACGCGCTGTTTTAAGTCAGGAGAGTACGGTTGAAGGTTAAATTTCATATATTAGCCGCATCTTTTTGTAAGCCTCAGGGTTCAAATCTTTGGAGATAAAGCCGCCACTTACAGTGTGGAAAGTACGGTGCCTACTCAATTCGAATGACGGAAACATGATTTATCGATAAGAAATAGACACCTGAATTTCTTTCAACTATAATCAAGCTATTTTTTGAGTGCTGACCATTTTTAAACACATCAATTTTTAAGTTATCGGATCCACATCTCGCATCGTATCTACGGTTTATTATTCTTTCAATGATCGTATTTCTGAAACTTAGAAATTTATCTATGGAATTATGTGTGATGATATTTGAAGAATTGTTCTTAGTTTCTAGTTTAAGGAACAAAAATAAACTCATCTCCTGGTGTGTTTAGATTTTTCCTGATTATTCATGTAAAATCGTTTGTACTGTTTCGTTCAATGGATAATTATTTTACACACCTTGGTAAATTTATCAAAAACCCATTTTAATGAACTGTATCGATTGAAATGCATATAATAAGTAAAAATCAATTAAAAACTCTTTTATATATTCTCACTTCATTTTTCATTCCAACGAGAGCAGAACTTATGTTGATCGTTTCCAAGTCAATGTCTTTATAGAGATATTGTACCATGTATTCATCCTTTAGTCAGAAGAATACTTACAGTCGAGTTCGTCTGCATAAAATTGAAAGTTTTTCTCAGTTTAACTAATGGCAGTACGTTGATTGTATGAACTGTTAAATCTATTTCATCAAATTTTAACTATGTCCTCTAAAATTTATGAATTTTTCGTCGCATGGAGCGTAGTGAAGACTTGTAAATGTCACATCATCATTTTCAGAAGGTCTGGCGTTATTGCCGTCCAAATATATGGTACTACTGTATATGTCTACTTTATTGGCCTCGACAATCGAAATTCGGATCATTACATTCTACGAATTAATGCAATTTAACCTTCCAAGTTTCGTCGTAAAATAAAAATGGATGATGGATAGTAGAAGTTGGAATGTTACACTTAAATCTCCATCCATTTAATTTCACTTTATTCACTAAAGAAGGCCCAGTTGACAGGTGTGAAGAATATACATCGATAGTCATAAAAACATTTGCGGACTTTTTTTTGTTATTCCGTCTTTTATATTTATAAGTAAAAACAAATTTTCGTGAAAGGAACTATTATTTTTAATGAATACGAGTGCATAAATACATTGAGATTCATCTTCCGGGCTCTTATTAAAATTATACCTTTTCCTAGATGTTGGTGGGCCTTCATTAGGTAAAACATATTTTGTCATGTTTGATACAACCAGAAAAAGTTCGGCGACAGCATTGAGATCTTTTATGAGAAGAAAGAGTTCATGTGTGTTATCTAATAAGGTTAGCTGATATCCAGTGAAGTAGCTTTCTTTTGGATCAAGACTTAAATAGATATGAAGATCCTTATAAAAGTATTGTGTTACGATTTTGAGTCCAGTTCGATTTGCATATGATATCAAAAGTGAGGTCTCGCATTGAAATTTATAATATTCGAGATAATATAGCTTTGTTTCCTTCCCTACAATGGAATTATTTGCTTTGGAAGTATATTTAACTTCAATTCTCATCCATATGTAAAGCGGCTGAACAAAAACGACGTTCCTAAACTTTAGTTTGATATAATGAAGGGAATCGGTGTTTATCTATTTGTTATAACATTAAAATTTACTAGTTTATAACAAGTAAAATGTCCTCTGATGTCCTTTTTAAAGCTTTGAGAGTTATAGAATATGATGATGAAAAAACTAAAAGCTTTGAACATTTAAACAATGAATTGTTAATGCCAAAATATATATTCTTAAACAATCGTCAATTAAAACATAACAACCCCTGAATTCAAAGGCTTATTTTAATTAAATTAAACTATTCACAAAAACCAATCAAGATTTAAACGTGATTGTAATATTTTTGGTAACAATGTGCTCGGGTAAATCTGTCTAGTAAGCACCATGATTTTTGTCGTATAGCACATTTAAAGGGTATAACATCAAGATTTATGAATCGATTTCGATGATTTATTTATAATTAAAAATTAATCGTAATTAATGTCTTAAAAAATTCAAACTTAATATTTGGAATTCTGCAGATTTCTATCAGAGTAGTATGAAGTAAATCAAAGGTAAAAGGTGACCAATAAGCAAAAATCATGCGTCAAATTTGATGATTGATCTAAGAAAATAACAGCAGTAAAAGCTTTTGATCGAGATCATAAATAACCAGATTCATACATTTTCTCCGAATTTATTCAAAAAATACTTCAAATTTTTCGTATTCATTCGGTTAAACCACGATTTTTCGGTTTGGGTTCTGGAAACCACTATTAACCTGTGGGTAGTAGCCAGTCCAGGCTCTCGATGGCATGAATCTCTCCTCAAATCGTATAGTCTATTCGAGCAGTATAATTCCACGACAAGTAGTTCGTCGAAGAGGATATTTGTTTGGAATATTAAAAATGTTTCGGTGAGAATTTTATGTAATAAAGCAAAAAATCTATCTTTGATAAATGAGACGTTTTAGGATTGTAAAATGGTTTAAAAGCTATTTTATTTATAAGAAATCTAAATGTTGATTATCATTATAAATTTTATTAGTTCGCATTCCTATCTTTATTAAAGTTGATTTTTTAAATAGTTTAATTCAAGGAATTACCGAGGAATGAAGAGAATTATAGAGGTAACTTTTGAAGAAAAACATTTTAGAAAGATTAATTAATTTACAATTTTTTTCTACGTTGTATAATGTCATTAAATCTAGCAAATGTTCATGCTACTTTATATGTTTGTGTTTTCACGTAAACAATGGGCCCATTTTTGAGATAGGTGATTTTCTTTTTAATTACCACACAGGCAGCTAAATTAAGACGACATGATCATCATTACTGCTTTTGTATGTTTTAACGACTCGGATATAGTTTAAACAGAGATCTTGGTGTGAATCTGAAGTATATTTACAATTAAAAAAGTTTTTTTTGCATACATCCTGAGACTCGTTCATTCCTCATAATCTGCCCAAACGATTGTTCTTGTTTTGGTAAATTACGGTATCGGGGTTCGCATCAATAAATAGATATCGAACGTATTTATTTCACATATCGAATATTAATGGTTATTGATAAAGTTATTTTGGAATATTTAGACTCAATTAGTCATCATTTTTTTCAGATATGATTTCGACTTTTTAATCAACTGATAACGTCAATACAAGCATAAAATATCTTTCAGAAGTTACATATCGTAATGAATAACCATAAATATTTGAGGTGCGCAAAATATACGTTATGCTATCTATTTATTAATGCAAAACCTGGTAGAGAAAGTCACAAATTAGGTTTATTAAGCAGTCACAATCAGAGACGAGTTTAGCTAAGTGCTGCAGTACAGTCACCTCGTATATTGATGCGAAGTGGAAATATTACGAGAGGATAACTACTAGTAATTGATATAGTTTAAATGCGAACGATCAGAAAAAAAGGAAAGGCCAGAAAATAAACGTTAAATGAATTCAATAAGTCAATAACACTATATTACTGTTTATAAATGTAATATAGCAACGAAAAACGAATAACGTCAAAAACTGCTCCATCCTGGAATTCGCAAAAAGGGAATACCGTTAACAATTATCGCGAGTTGTTTGTAGTTGTTTTACAGTCTGGAGGTCCAGTTTAAGTTTGAATGGTTAAATCAATCCCACACTACTCTCATTTATTTTGAATCTTAATAAATTTAACGACGCTCAACTTGGTTTTTGGAAAGTCTGCTAAGTTCAGCGTCACCAATCTACTGTTCATTCGAACGACCGACATAAAGTTGCCTAAAATATGGCTTTTATAGAATGATAGGGAAACGTTCTCCGATATCGTAAATATTGATTTAATATAAAATATTTCAACAATCACCCAAATTTACTAAATGAAGGATGATCCAGGACAATGAATTTAAATCACTCCCAACTTATCCTTTATTCTGTATTTCGAGTTCTTATTCATGGTTTTAAAAATATAGACATAACAGGGGTTCCAGTGGAAAAACTCAAGAACAAAAAGCTATAACTTTTCCAATTATTGACATGGTTCCAAGTCAAATTAAGACAAAATACAAAGTTAAAACGTTTGTAGCCCGTAAAGTTGGATTATATGTTTAAAATTTTAACAACATCGTAGTTTTGGTAAACTCCTATATTTATGCATTAAACCCTCGCACTTGAGTTCTGAAAAAATCATTTCATATCAGGGTAGCAGTTTGGCCGAATGGCCTCTATGGCATTCAAAACAATGCAATTAAATATTCTGCCTCTTAAAATGGATTTTTGCGCACGAAAGTTTTACCGAAAAACTATGAACCTTATCGACTTCAGTTGCGTGTTCAACTCATTTACAAGCAGTGAGCATGAATAATTTTTCCTTTAAGCACAAAGCCATGAGTTCCAAAAAAAAACTTACAAATAAGATGAACCGAAGACTTTTGTTGGGTAAAAGTAAAGCAAGTCGGCATCGTTGGGACATGCGCAGTATAAAATGGAAAGTATCGCGGGAAAGTCGATTCGTGAACTGACAATTTCGCATTTATCGAGCGAAGAAGCCTGCATCCAGTTTTTTATAGAAGTGGGACATGGGATCGATAATAATTTCAGACTGCTGGAAGGCATACAACGAATTAAGTGAATATGGATACATTCATTTGACGGTCAACCATTCCCAGAATTTTGTAGACCGTCAGGATCGATTTATCCACACGCAAAACATTGAAAACATTTGGCGATGGGCTAAAAACCGCTTCCTATCCACCACTAAAAATACCGAAAAAAGACTGTCCAAGATAAGTGAGCATCTCTTTCGAAAAAATTCAAAGGTAACGTTTTAGAAAAAATTTTCCAAGAAATAAAGCTATCTTACCCAACAAATAGATAGTTAAGAGTACTTTATTATTTTGAGTTCGCCATTTTTTTCCGAAGATTAACGATGCCGACTTGCTTTACTTTTACCCTTTTGTTGGTGCTGACACTTTCGACACAAACGAAGTCGAAGACTGATTTTGTTGATGAGGGACTAACGTAGTAGTCTCTAGAATATTTATGCGGACAATATTTATCTTTAGAGGATTTCGTATCATTTGAAACATAGAAGGGCTAGAAAAGTTCAATTCTCAACTTCTTAAAAATTTGTTTTACTTGCGGTTATGATACTTAAATTCAGGGATTTTCAATCCACATGAATCTTTTCAGCAACAAGCAAGAAATCTCATGGAATGATCTAAAGTTTATCATCACGCTGTGGCCCAAGGTAAATTTATTCATCGGAACCGATTATAACCCATCAAAGACTGGACATACCATGCTTATTCTGAGATTAAATCGATTTAAAATGCAAATTGGAAACGCGGTCCGTTATGGTTACTTTCAAAATAAAATTACACGATATGTTGAGAAATTATACAATATTCTGGCTCAAGGAACCATATCATGGTTCCTTTGATACCATGAATTACCAAATTATCAGATCAAATGAGATCAACGGAATGATATAGTGCTGTAGATAACATCCATCTTCAAGCTTAACAGATCTCAAATGTAAAGAGCATTTTTAGACATCTTGATATCGAACGCCCTCTGTGATTTGGATAATGGGCAGGGATGCAAGCCACCTACTCCAAGAAAAACAGAAAATTATTCTGATACGTGGTAATGACATAAAAGTATTGAGTTGCGGTAAAAGATGTAGATAAATACTCAAGCTGTTGGCCTTCCATGCTAAAGAAAATATATGGAAATATAAACGTGAAATCAATTATGACTGCGCTACAAATCGAACGGAAAGTGAGTGAATTCAAAAATGTCGTCGATTAATCAAGGTAAAAGAAGCCAGGAAGGAATTAAGAGACTGTGTAATTGTTAATATTCGACAACAAAATCAAAATATCCTAAAAGGCATTAGCGGAGAACGCACTTTATGCATAAGAAACTTTAAAGAAGTTCGCATCGAAGAACAATCTGATTTGACTCACTCTATCTTTTGATCAGCAGAACCTTTTTTGCCCACAAAACTTTCATTTTCCGAGGATAGATTACGAGTTCGCATCCAACACGATTCTCAACGAATTTTGTCAAAAAGGATATGCCTATCCTATGTTTTATGTATCGATTTAGCCCTTGTTGTACGCGGGGCGCATTCAGCCCCATTAGTACTTTTTATATATTCAATTTCGCGTTAATTCGTTATTATTAGGGCATTGGAATTATCGACCAACGACTTGCGCGATGAATACATCCAAAACTCCAATTTCTGCTCCCATCAAGACCCTAGAAGAAATGTTGAACTGGGAATGCAAACCAGAAGACATAAAACGGCAAAGCTTCATATCTATATGCCACACAATCCCTGAAAAACAGCCAAGAGTTATGATCTGTCATGATATGATGAACGGCTATCATGACGATCGTTTTGATCAAGGGGCAGACAACTTTGATGCATTTAGCTTCTGGAATTGGCTTAACATCGACGTGTTTGTATACTTTTCACATTGCATGTTATCGATTCCTCCTTTCACTTGGAGGGTTGCAGCACATCGTCATAATCGTCTTATTCTTGCAACTTTAATTATAGAGGGAAAAGGTGAAAATGCCTTGCTCTATAACATGCTTTCTCCGGCTAATTTCGATCTTACAATCGACAAGTTGGTTTCCATTTGTGTTACATATCAATTCGATGGATACCTCATCAATTTTGAGACTGGCGTACATGTAATCGGTTTATTAATGTCAGAGAACCTTTGTACCCACGTTATATAAATTCCTCTCTGCGATTCGCACAAAACTTCAAGCTATTAACCCAAGA
Source organism: Thelohanellus kitauei (assembly GCA_000827895.1). NCBI lineage: Eukaryota > Metazoa > Cnidaria > Myxozoa > Bivalvulida > Myxobolidae > Thelohanellus > Thelohanellus kitauei. Next base: position 345,337 of record JWZT01002428.1, read on the forward strand.
AATTTGGTTGTATGGTACGACAGTATCATAGATACTGGGCAGTTGATATACCAGGACATGGTCAACGATAAAAACATGTAAGGTTTCAATTTAATAGAAAATTTTTAGCACACGCTGACGCCTTCTACATAAATTATAACTGGGGTGAGAAGCACATAGATCGGATGAAGCAGCTAGTGGACGAACACAGTTTCCGCCACAAGATTTTTATTGGAGTAGATGCTTTCAGAAGAAATTTCTCGGAAAAGTATGATTCATTTATGAATGGAATACAAACGGTATTTTCAATACATTTTTTTCGATGAATATTTCAAAGATCACCTATAATTTAAAAATATAATCACCACTTTCTGTGATTTTCATGAATCCAATCAAGGTATCCTGAGGAGTTGATAGTCTTTGAGTCGAACCTTATTTCTGAATCGTCAATTAAACAGATTTAGACGACAAACCATAGGTCAAATCCCGAATGGGCAATGTTCGAATAATATCAGTAGTTACAGACTTTGGCATTTAATATACATTGATTTCATTAGATGTTTTTGACTAACTATACATTGATGAACCCTAAGTATGATAGCCATTGATGCTTTTTTTAGATTATATTAAGTACTTTTTTAGCTCATCAAATTTCACTACAAAAAGCGAACACTTCTAAAGTATGATCAAGTTAAACAATAATCATGGTATCCATCATGATTATAAAAGCTTTTTCTTAACCACCTTCCCTTTTTCTTCTTTGAATTTAGTTTCATGAAAACTAATTGATAAATTTATCTGCATTAACCATACAAATAACAATAAGTTTGACTGAAATTTTTTTCGCTTTACAAAAAATTAGCAATCTTTTAAGTTTTCACATCATAATGAAATAAAATATCCCTGTATGTAGTTACTGAAAGATTCAATAAACCTTTCTACTCTTTTTCAACAGAAAATCTCTACTTGATTTAATAATTCAACTGTATTCGTTTGATATCTTCAATATCCACAACCATGATTTCCTTAATTATTTACATACAGATTAACTTACTTTCCCACACAAATAGGCTAGCCTATCACCCAGCATTTTGGGAGTAAATGGTTCCAGCGAACGTTTCAAAATGAATCTAAATATGTATGGTTTGGAAAGAATGAACTAAATCCATCATACATTTCAAATAATTATAGATTGAATCTCAGAGTCATTTGATAAAAAATATAAATAATGTGAAATAAAGTTCTTTTGTTGTAAGTTTGGATTTACAGCGTTGGTCAGCCAGTTTTCACAAACATGTAATCAATTTTCCGCTCAGCGGCGCGTGACTGAAATTTCACAGTAATTATTTAGATTTGTTTCGAGTTTTGACAACGTGAATTATAAACGTGTAAATTAAAATAATTAAGTTTTAATCAACAGACTTTGGATACATTCCCATAAGCATGCTTCAACCTGGCGATAAAAGTTCATTCAACTGTATGAAATTACCCGGTTTTGTGTTTAAAAATTCACTATTTGGGTTGATAAAGGCATCTTTGAACATTTAATAAATTAATTGAAGTAACATGTCAACAAATTCTTATCCCTTCCTATGTCGACCTACTTCGCGTTGCGTTGAAAAAATGTTCAAAAGGATATACCATATAATTTTAAGAATGGCTGAGGCTTTCATGAGCTACACAAAAAAATTTATAAACACTATAGATCATCCTGAAAAATTCTTTTAAAAAATATGTGAGTCAAGGGGACATCAAGAATGAAAAAAACTTATTAAATGTCAAAACCCATTTATCATTGCAACTTGTGCTTTTTTAAATGTAAAACCGGGTAACAGAATCTGATTGTATGCGCTCTGGTCGCCATATAGAAACCTATTTACCGGAATGTATCCACTGACTGTCTATTGGAACATAGTTGTTTTAATTTCCACTTTTATAATTCACGTTTTGAAAAAACTCGAAAAAATTAAATAAATTACTATAAAATTTCAGTCACAAAAAGTAAATACGAATATTAATTGCACAGTTTTGTAAATCGGACGTCCAAAGCTGTATCTTCAAATATATTTTAACAATGGCATAATCGAGAGTAATATCAGCGCTCATCCAATTATTATCTCACACTAATATCTATGATTTGTAAACAGCCATACATCCTTGATCGGAAAGGGGCAGATTGAAAAACCTTATATCCGTGGTTTGTAAATCGGACGTTTTTGATGAAAGAAGGATCATATAAATGTATAAGTTCAACGATAGAAAATTTGACACTTGCGCCCTTCAAAATTTTATGTAAGACCACCAAAAATAACTGAAAGCACTTGTTTAAACTAGATTGAATATTCGAGAGAACATCTCTGAATAAATTATAATATAACCATGTTTGCAAATTAACCTACAATGGTAGTGTATGCTGACTTCGAGGTTTTATTTTTAAGAATGAATATTGATTAGTATTTAAATGACCGTTTCATCCCAGATGAATATGGTACAACCAAATTAGTTTAAATAATATTCAGATTATGTTTAAGCTTGAAAATTTTTTTGATCTTACATATTTATGGTTTCTAGGCTATTTTGATGTAGTAATAACTTTCTCACCCCTTTAACGTCATCAAATTTGCTTTCACTAGCAATATCAAAAGCGATCCATTCTTTCATTATGTCGCACATGGTTCCGATCATGAAAAAATGTCTCGTCCTTTTTGACTTATTTCGAAGTTGTAAATACTCAATCTTGTAATTAATAATTTTGGTCTTCGTTTTGATTCGAGGCTGTATCGATTCTTGAATTTAACTCGAATACTTTTATGGAATTTTGTAATAATATCAACACTTGTTAGCTATGAATAGTTTGACACACGTCTAACACAGGTGAGACTTTAATTTCATGATGTTTTTATTTGTAAAATTCTGGTTTGAAACGAAATAACCAGCGTTTAGATACGTTTTCATTCATTTTTAAGTTGATAGAAAACTTAAGGCTATAAAAGAACTATTTTTCCTGTTTAGAACATTGAAGGTGGGTTATTTAAGACAAGAAACATTTTTCTAAACGCCAAATATTTTTACTAGCTTCGTTATTGGCTCGAAGGAAACTGATTATTATATATATGTTGAATTTAATTCAAACAGTAGTGGCTAAAATGTCTTGAGGTTTTAAGTGATAAAATCAGAATGGAATACTCCAGAAAGTCACATTTTCTTACAACTCATCTATATCCGAATTTTTCTTGAATGTCCGGATGACGGATTTTTAGTCATTCAGATTCACCATGTATACTTTAGTATAATTCAATAAATTTTGGTCTGAAAAATTATAAAAATTTACAGTCGATTTTTTTCGAATTATTTCTAGTTTTGGCATCGAACGTGTTAACAAACTTTTAATCTGAAACGGTTCAAAGCTCGATGTTAAACAGGTTATAAATAAAGAAATAACACCATATAAACGAGCTCTAGTTTCAACTTCTTCAACCACACTTTTGGAAAGATTAGTAGGCCAGAACTTATTGATTTATATCGCGATGTATACATTTACTAATGTTCTAATTATTCTATTTATTGAATCCAAAATGTAAATAATTTTTTTGCAATACAACCAATTATGACAATTGGCACTCTTAACGATTTTCTTACTTCTCAATCTGTCTTTTCTACCAAACTTAACACATTTTTTTCAATTTACTTATTTCAACAATTTTTGTTATTTTTTAAGGTATCTATAATCAAAATATGCTACCCTTGAGATTTTATTTAAAAATGGGTCGTTGTAAAAGTTTTTTGAGGCATTAAATTTTTTTGTGCCGAAAGAGCAAACCAAAATTACAAAAGCCCAAATTTATCCTGCAGTTGGGAACTTATTAATTATTAAATTTGATTCCTCGCCATCGAGTAGCTAAAAATTAACTGATTTTGGTAGCGTCTCTCCTTTTCACACAATATCAGAAGGTTGTGCCAGTTTTCACTTTTATCGATCCATCATTTAGTCGGTGTAAATAAATTCCCGATTCTAGATGATGTAACTCAGAAGTTATAATCAAAGAGCAGGTTTGAACTATTTCTATAAGTTTTTAACATCCTTTTTAATGGTTACGAACTTTCGATTTGTTTGGTTTAGAAAGACAAGTTCGGATAGATATTTTCTCTCTGTCCGAACGGTGGATACTCAACTCTTAAAACACACATTTTTAAACGATAGCAAATTTTTGTGGATAACAAAGGGGGCTATCAGATTTTGCTCCTTTTTATGTTGAAACAACAAAATATTCTCATTTTATTTTTGTGATTGGAGAAGAGAGTGTTCGATCTTCTAGTGAAATTGTTCCAATCTGAGCTACTCTATCTCCTGATAAAACTTTTGTGACAAACTCTTAATTTGTTGGTAACTATCTTTGGTATTTTAGAGCAGCTTAAACGCGATTGGTATAATATTAAGGGAAACTTTAACCATGATTTTGTTCAAGTTAAACCTTGAATCAACGAATTCCTCTGCAAGGTTTTTCATTCTTTCCATATCCATCATTTTTTAAAAACTATTCAAACATATCACTAGGAATATTATTGATATTTGTCTATGTAAAATAAAAATTTGATTTGTTTATTGATTTTACTCCATTAATAAAATCGTATAAATCAATACTTTCTGTGATAAATTAGAAATGTGTAATCTCTGCCTGATATTAACGGTTTCATCAGGTTGTTTGGAGTACTCATAACCACTGATTTATTCCAATTATTCTTTGCTTATCTGAAAATTATTGTTTCACCCAATATACATTTTTGTTACACAAACGTCTTTTGGTTATTTTTTGTTTAAATACAGCAGTTTAAAAGATAAACCTTTAAATACTGTTTAGAATTGACATATCAGATTTCGTATTTCGCAGACAGAGGATTCATTGTGTTGATATTATGCCAGATATTTCACCGATGTTCGTACTAACATAAAAATTGAGATCATCGAACATCTCTATGATGGATTGGATTCGAGATTAAGTAATGTTTTGATTCATTCGAAATCTGTATAAAAACTTTCTGAAGTAAATGAAAAGATTTTGGTATCACCGAAAAAGACAGAATTGTGTCGAAATTCGTCACGTGTATTCATTTAGTTTAAGTTTTTAATTATTATAATTTTTCATTAACAAGAAATGTGGTAATGTTACAAGAGTAAAAAATAATGAACTCGAGACTATATACATACAATTTTTTTTATAGATTTCATAAACAGATTAATTTAGGGGTTTTTAATAAAAAATGGTTATTTGGTATATTCGTGTTTGTTTAAGATGTTGACCCTCGTTGGTTTTCATTTCTCTTATAAAGCTTAATATTTTATCATCCACAGATTTAATATTATGGGCTAAAAAATATTTATAATTTGTTGTTACTGTTCATCTCAGTTATACTCTGTTTTATATCAAGGAAGACTGTTCTTTATATCTTATTTTGTTTTACTTTTTTAATCAATTTAGAGATACAAATACCTTTATGAAAATCAATTATCTGTCGTTTTATTTGCGATCGGCTATCTATATGAGATTTTTGGAGGAAAAGATTTTTATTCCAACTTTGAGCGTTTTTGGAATGATCTTGGTCCTCACCGTGTTTATCCATGGGATGTTTTTCCTTTCAAAACCTATTTTTGTATTGGGAGAGGCAAAAATTTTCACCTTTTCGGAAAGGTTATTGTACTTTAATTTTAGAAGGTTACTCATACTCCATTTTTTAATTTATCTTTCCAGCAAATTCAACCCAAACCATGTTCGAAAGACGATCTTTCAAATGTTGGAATCGTTGTGCACGATTCATCTATTAATTACGATGATTCTTTCATTGGTGGTTCGTGCTATGGGCTAAAATATTCTATCACGAAAATACCCTCGGTGCTGAGCGTTGCGTGCTCAACGTAATTTTAAAAATATATTTAGACTATTCGAAACAGACATTCCACTTCCTGACGTGTACGCCTTACGATTTGTGTTCAAAACCGCGCCGTCTAACAGTGATAATTTATGTGTATGCTTCGAGCTCGTTTGTTCTGACTCTGCGCCTGTTCTCATTTTCATTTCTGGTGTGTCGTCATTCATGAAATAGATATTCCTGTATATATTTCTGTTGAGACTGAACTAAGAAAACTGAGCCAGCACACCAACATCCTTTTTTCACATTATAATCCATTAATTGATGAATTATTTTGTGGTGGCTACAAAGCGGACCAATCCTGGATTCGCCGGTATTTTTCTTGTTAACTTAGTTATTGTGTAGTAACCAATTCTTCAAACCGTCAAAATCGTTTAAAGAAAATAAATTTGTTAGTTTTCTCTCTCCCAATCAAATCAACAACTGTACCTTTCACGCCTTTTGACGTCGAATTGTATCTTGGCGAGTTTACTGTATATTTTACTGTTACAGATCCATTCCTTAGACGATTTTAATGTTGATTGGAATGATATCAAAATATTTGATATTAAAGTAGTTGATAAAGTGTATACAACTGGCGAAAAATTTCATATATCATTCACATTAACATGGGAAATGAGAGTCATCGAAAAATACAAACAATCAATTGACTGCGTTGACATATTCTGTGAAATCAACGAACACCACATGTTTGTGGGAAGATGCATGATGAAGGGCTATTATTTTGTTGATTTCTCGACAGACGTTATTCCAAGTTCTTCTAAAATCCCATTCCGATTGCAGACCGTTCTAATTTCTGGAGTGAGACAAAATATTGGCGAGTGCCCATGTATAAATATACTGCTATAATCACATAAATTTCAATCACTGTATCATTTTGTATTTTATTGTTCAAAAAATACTATTTCTAGAGATCCTTTTGAATCGTCAATACATAAATGTTATTGTCAAGTTTGAAATACTCTTGTTGAAGATGAAGTAGATTTACAGGGTGTCCAGAAAGTCACGCCGCGCTTTGTTTTATGAATAAAATTATTGTTTTTAGATAAAATTCATTAAAACTTAATATAATTAAACCAGACGCATGGAAAATTTTTAAGAAGAAAAACGAATAGTAATCGCGAAATTGATGGTGTAATTAAGTTTTTAAATGGAAATATCGTAGTTTTGACAAAAAATTTTGATATTTTTAGAAATCATATTGGACTAACTACATACAAATATTTATACAGTAAAAAACTGGAAAGTATTGACATAGCATTAGCAATTTGAGAACTAACCTGCAAATATGAGCAGATAATTTATGTGTATGCTTCGAGCTCGTTTGTTCTGACTCTGCGCCTGTTTTTGTTTTGATTTCTGGTGTGTCGTAATTCATGAAATAGATAATCCTTTAAATAGTTCTGTTGAGGCTCAATTGAGAAAACTGCGCCAACACGCCCAAATCCTTTCTTCACATTATGATCCAAGAATTGATGAATTATTCTGTGGGGGCAACGAAGTGGATCAATCCTGGATTCGCCGGTATTTTTCTGGTTAACTTAGTTATTGTGTCGTAACCAATTTTTCAAACTGTCAAAACCGTTTAAAGAAAATAAGTCTATTAGTTTTTTCTCTACCCATCAAATCAACAAGTATACCTTTCACGCCATTTAACATCGAATTGTATCTTGGAGAGTTTACTGTATTTTTTACTGTTACAGATCCATTCGTTAGACGATTTCGACGTTGATTGGAAAGATATCCAAATATTTGATATTAAAGTAGTTGATCAAATGTATACAACTGGCGAAAAGTTTCAAATATCATTCACATTAACATGGGAGATGAAAGTCAACGAAAATTACAAACAATCGATTGAATGCGTTGACATATTCTGTGAAATCAACGGACACCACATATTTGTGGGAAGATGCATGATGAAGGGCTATTATTTTGTTGATTTCTCAACTGATGTAATTCCAAGTTCTTCGAAAATCCCATTCCGATTGCAACCCGTCCTACTTTCTGGAGTGAGGCAAAATATTGGCGAGTGCCCATGTATAAATATACTTCTATAATCATATAAATTTCAGCCACTATATTTTATAAATGAAAAATACCATTTCATGAAATCCTTTTGAATCGTCAATTTTGAAACTCTCTCATTGAAGATGAATTCTATTTACAGGATGTCAATAAAGTCAATACATTTTGTTTTTAGGATTAAATTTTTGTTTGTGAACCAAATTCGTTAAAAACTGTATGCGATTTAACTAGATACAAGGGGAATTTTTAAGAAAGATGAGCTGAAACAGGATAAATTGGTGGTTTAATTAAGGTTTTAAATAGAAATTTCGTAGTTTGACAGAATTTTGCAGTTATTTTTGGAAATTATACTTGACGCACCACATATGAATATTTACAAAATAGAAAACTGGAAATTATTGACACAACATCGGAAAATTGATACACTGCAGATATGAGCACTCGGGGTTTAAAAAACGCAATTAATTTCCTCATTTATAGCCGATTTAGCAATTTTCATTTTAAAAATACAATAAAAGTATATGTATGAAAAATAAATAATGAAAGGTTACTTGTATATCACTATATTGTTTTTGAATTTTCGTGTTTGATGATCAAAATCGCTGAAATGTTAACCTAATTATTCTAGAGAGACGAAGAATGCCACTAAAAAGTCAAACAACTCGATGTATTTTATAATTTTGATCTAAGTCGAATTGAATTTTTTGAGTATATTGTAGAATAGTCATTTTTGCTTCAAACTTTGGTTCTTAACTTATTTTTTCATTGGACAAAGCAATGTTGTATTAGATTATAATAAAAAACAGAACTTGACTGGCTGCAATATAAATCCTATCTTAAATATATGACTTCTTTATATGGGGCTCTGTGAAAGAGAACTTCTCAACATAACCCAAAAACTAAATAAGATTACACGTACAAATGTTAAAGAATTTTCTAAAATTAGTTCAGAAATGCTAAATATGTGATTTCAAACTTTTCAGTTCGTCTTCGATACAATGGAGGTTAATTGATTTCACATAGAGTCAATTTGTTTCTATATTATCTGAAATATATTTTAGTAAGTATCAAATTTCTTAAAATTTTGATGTGAAAATAACTAACTCGCCTATAAATTAGAAGAAAGTGGCCTATGTTGAGATTGCGAACGAGTGTAGATGCAGTTTTTCTCAATTTCCCAATGTGTCTACGGTTTCCAGTTTTTGATCTAATAAATATTCATACGCCGTGCGTCACATAATTCCCAAAAATATCAGCAAAATTCTGTCAAAACTACAAAATTTCCATTTAGAACCTTAATTACGTGCCCATTTTCGCTCATTGTCCTCTTAACAAAATCCCCTTTATCTATTTTAATCGTACAAAGTTTTAATGAATTTGATCATCAAACAAAAGTTTTATTCCAAAAATCAAAATATAGCTTGACATTCCGGACACCCTGTATGTCTTTAGAAATTCATTAACTGTCGAATTGATGCAATCAAATCCCAACCCAAAGAAAACACAATAATCGGTGTTTTATTAATCAATGTCTGATATTCAAATACAAGATGTTGATAGAATAGAAGGACAGTTGTTTCTTCTGATGTTTTGAGGTCCAATTTTTGGAATTAAAACAATCAAGATCGATTATATATCATGGATGATATCCAAACTTGTAGTTTCATCGTTTAAAATTAGTTTTGTAAATCTGAAAGATGTGACACTAAATGGGAGTGTTGGTTGTAATAAAAATTATTCCTTATTCTGACTTCGAATATGTTTTATTTCGAATTAATGAGAGGTGGGTCGGTAGGGAACATCACATTTTGGGATTTGGAAAACCAGATAGCATTTATCACATGGATAGTATGGAGTTTAATCAAGAATCTTGTGCCTCGTCGGTTTATAAGAAAACAGCCTTATTATAAAGAAGTGGAAAAATGTCATCATCTCTTAAATTTTACCCTAACTGGACTATTTATGGAAACGTTCTGTCTAAAATATTCTCTTTAAAATTCTAAATCTAGAATGTTGTCACAAGTAAGGATAATATACGTTATTCATTTGGGTTGAAGCACACAAAGTCAGTTATAACAGTCACTTCAAGTTTAGTATCATTGAAATCACAATTTTCTAACCGGATATTTGGAAGACAAAATCAAATGATGTGACAATAACTAGTTTTCGAATTATTAATATTTCTCAAATAGAACAAGAGATTTATTTTAGTTTGAACAATAATGGCTGGTGCCATATACTTTAAAATGAATAGTTCCCCCCCCCCCCCCCAACGTCACCAGAATGTATTATAGCGTTGATTATTTGCTCAGTCTCGCTGATACCTACTAAACGTTCGACCCCATATTCGCCCATTTTACTTTATCTTTACACGTTGAATGATATGCCAACATTAAAACATTATGATCCTGTACTTGTTCAAATTCTTAATAGGAATCGAAGTTTTTTGACTATTAGAGTACATCTCAAAAAGTAAAGCCATAAATTTATATCAAATGAAATAACATAAAAAGAGAATGTAAACCCTTTTTCACACAAAAATGATATGATAGAATCTTTGAATTCCCCTGAAAGCTCAGTTACTACTATCAACAACAATAAGCTAAATTATCTCGCTAGAGCAAATAATTATGATTTCATTTTTAACGCCGTGATCCAGTTAATTTGTGCCCGATTTTTTGATACTCATCCTACTTAACTATATTTTGCTAAATTTACTTCAATAATAATCAACTCGATAATCCATCATTATTCCACCAGTTTGCTGTCGAATATAGCAGTGTTAATAGTAGGAATGGTCAATAAAAACTGTCATTGAATCATGACCTGATGGATCTCATTGGCAAGAGTTTTGTTGGGCCAGTATGAAGGAGGTTTTTAAGAAATTGGTAAAATCTAACAACCTTAAGTTTAAAATGGTGGAAAATAACGTATAATAATTCGATATCTTATTCTGAACTTAAGGTATTCTGGAAACACGTGCCGCTGTCTGCAAGTGAACACAGTCAAATCTCGTTACTATGCCATTATTATTTGACTGTTAAAAGGCACGAGTCGTGAAAAGTCTGCATTTCTGCGGAATGCTTGATTAGCACTCTCACGTCCCAAAGGCGATTCGACGAACGACAGCCCAGTTGGTCTTCTTCCCACCCAACATAGAAACCAATGGATCAAGGAATCATAGAGAACCTTAAGCAAAACTACAAGAAGCTCCTGGTATGCCACCGGCTTGAGGCTATAGACGAGGGAAAGGTGTTCAACTTAACATTGTTTGATGCTTTACACATCGCGCGGCGTGCTTGGGAGCATGTCGGCAATTGACGACCAGCAACTGCTTCGCGAAGGCCCAATTCATTAAAGATGAGATCCAAACTGAGGCACAGGATGAAGAGCTGATCGAGGTCTGGGAAGCTCTGCCTTCCGAGGAAAAAATGCATAAGAAGGGGATATCGAGCTATCTGACTTTCTCAGTCGATCAGCGCCTTCAAACTGGTGTGTCTTTCACACTGGAGGAAATTGGAGATAAGACGCTGTGCAGTTAGGAGCAGGTGGAAAGTGAAGATGGCGATAACTGTCGAGAAGGAAGTGGTTTTGTTCGAAGAAGCCCAGCGCGCTTGGAGAACCATTCGGAAGTTCGTGTAACAGAGAAGCTGAAAGCCTGATGTGATGCAAGCGAGCGATCGGCTAGAAAAACGAGATGCACGTGATCAGCCAAAGTAGATACGCAGGCCGACGATTCCTTAGAGCTTTGGACTGATAAGTAATTGAGAAATTAAAGCTGTTTTTACAAACCCTCGTTACTACGCCACTTTGGCTTGGTCCTGACCGCTGGCATAGTCACGAGATTTGATTATAAGTAGCAAATGGCTAACTGGATTCATATCACAATCATTAATGGACTGTATTTCGTGGTCATAGTTTGGGTAAACCTTTAAGAAATCGTTCAAGATATTTTTGGTTGGGTTTAGAATCAAATATCTCGACTCATTCAATAGGTTTTCAATGAAATGTTGATCAGTCAAGTCATGTCAGGTAAGAAAAAGATGCTTGAAGTAATCTTGGTTAAAAACAGACATCTTTCAAGATCTTCATCTTTCAGGTCAATTATAAATGCACGATCAACCATTAGTTGGCACCACCCTGCCTATTTTATAATCATCGAACCCTTAAAAGAAACCGAACCAAATACCAAGTGATCCCATGCATTCTTGATCAATTTGTGGGGTTTTATCATCTTTCCAGCTGACAATATAGTTTGTATTTTTTTTACAGAGTCAATGTTCCAAACCTGGTGACCTCATACATTGGTAGTGTATGGTACGGATACCAACGTTACGTTGTTTAGCTAAACTCGTTATGAACAACAAACATCAAAACATTTTCTGTTCATATAAGAGAACGTAATTAATATGGTTGTCATCAATTGGAACCATGGGAACATTTCGTATTATTCAATCAATCTTTTTTAAAAATGTCAGTTGACTGTTTTATATTCGATTCAACATAAAAATAGGACACTACCATGTCCAAAGAGAATCCACCGCTTCAAATCATCACTCGATTGGATACGGTTAATTGGAAAATATACACATTAAATCGAACTAGACAGAAACGATAAGAACGCGGGCACAATAAATATGATCCAGAACACATCACAAATGTTTGATTTGTGTAGATATCGAGGAATATGACCTGGGCTTTTATTAGTGGTATTGTGTTGAAATTTCGTTTAGAAAGAGTTTCCGATATTTCATCTACAGAATTAGCTGTGCAACGAGGAAGAGAGAATTTTTCAAAATTGCACGACTAATATTATATTGGTTAAATATATACGATATATGTTTAGATTTTTGAATTCATTGAGTAACCTTACACCATTTTCCGTCTAAAATGGTCGACTTTCCGATAATAACATTCAAAGGTTCCGATGTTGTATTTATTGTAAAAAGTAAATTAAAATTTATAGAATTATATCTTTTAGAGTAGTTAGAATATGCATTCGGATTCAATAATGGAATATATGTCATCGCTTACTGAAATTTTACTGAGTCTAACAGCACGAATCTTAGATATATCATTTATTGATTATAATAAATTCAATGTCGGAATCTTTGAATGTCATCAACAGAGAGACGGCGTTTTTGCACGGAAAAGGTGTACAAACAAAATCCACATAAATATAATTAGTTTGTTAGGGAGTAAAAATTTAAGGAATACATATTCTTTTCATCATCAGAGCTCTCGCGATATTGATATAATTAAAAATAACATTTAATCTCGTCAGGTGTGTATTCTGGCAACTGAATGCAGGAATAATTAAATCAATATTCCTTGATTCGAAAATCTACTAATGGATGAATCAGATTGATTGATAAATTTTGGTGAGAAATTATGGGCAATAATTCTCACAGACACCCAGAATTAAGAGTAATGTTTTGATTTTATTCATATAAGAATAATGGTCTTTGTAATATAATTATGATATATTGACAAAATTTGGCTTGGACTGCCATTACCATCAGAGAGCACAATTAATAATAGTTCAATTTATTTGTCTAAAACTTTTTTTGTAATTTAATGATTAACTTTTTGATGAATATCCAAATTTTATCATAAATTTACACATTGTAATTGACAAAAAAAATCGTTTTTTAAAACATTCAACTTTTTCTCGATTGTTATGGTATTTTTAATAAAGCTTAAAATTTTATTACTTTCAGACCATTCAGATCTTGGAAATAAAGTTGTTAACAATTTCCAAAGTTGTTTGATTTGGGTTTTGATAAAAGCATCACAGCAAATGTAAGAATTTGTCTCTGACATTAGAAACGGAATTAATAAGCCCATAACCTTGAGCCAAACCCACACAGACTACATATTATTCGAATTGTGCTTCATAAAAATTCCAATTTTTTTAACGGTTAGAAGGGTGCTTTCAAATGGATATTTGTGAATGCTGAACGATTGACGCCGTAGTTTCAAAATATTTTTTGCACGTACCAAGAGAAACATTTTGGACATTTAAGAAACTATATGCATTCAAACTCAGGTTCAAAATATATGTCATCATCATTCTTTGGCTTAATATGAAATCTGCTTAAATCGATCTTGATGTATTGATGTAAATAGGTCACTATTTCATTAGATCGATTAATAATCGTAAAACTCACAAATATTATGCATTCAGTTCATGATTTATTGAGAGGTAGCCTGCGAAAACTCTGAACATAGAAAACAAAAACTTTGGTTCAGAAATAAAATATGAACTGGCAAGGGAGGGACAAACGCAAGTTAAAAAACGGTTAAATGAACCAGATAATTCTATTTTATGAAGTTCGGGAAAGATCGAAGTTCAATATCGTCAGATAGTCTCCAGTACATTTTCGGCGAAAAATATTTTATGCGGCTAACAAGAGCGGCCATATCTAAACAATACATAAGCAAGATTTAAGAGTTCAGGACGAGCAATGTTTGTGTAGGGATGCCAAATAAATAAGCATCCGATATTTCTTACACTACCAATCATAGTCAAATCTTCAATTCTCGGTCTCAGATTATGTTATAAATTTATGTCTAATTATAAGACTTCCTTCAGACCAACATGAACACCGGTCTTTAAAATCGATGATCGGCATATTGAAAAAGTTTCGAGTGTTTTATTTCCATTTTCCTTCATTCTCTAAATAAATTAATTTGAACAGGAGTGAAATGTTTGACTAACATGACAATGACTGAAATAAAAAATATTGGTATATAATAATATTTTTTAATGGGTTTCTATCTTTATGTATTCGCTGTTTAAGCACCACGTTCATTTGGAGACAACAGGTTTTTCATATTCTTCAAATTATGAGCCGAAAATTTCCTGACATGATGCATTAATACCATCAATGTTTCATGAGTTAGACGCGATGAAACAAATAAATTCCAAAATATCTCATATATCGTTGTTTATAATTTTTCGATTTTATACGTAGATTCTAATTTTCGATTTGGATAATTTATCATTCAAAATTTTTTGGAAAATCAGATTTGGGCAAAGAGAAGCTATAAACATAGATTTTCTGTGTTATCAGTATTTTGGTAAGTCGTGCGTGAATTCCAAAAAATACGGAATTTTTGCATAATTTGAACAAGAATGGTTTGAAAATATTCGTTTTTATTATTTCGATTTGAAATGAAATATATGTAATTCCTTTGAGCAGCTTCTCAATTTTAAATTCAGTATCTGCAGTTTTTAAACCTAACTCATACATCAGGAATTTCAATATCTCGACGGTTGCCTGGCACCATAATTGAAAGAACACGTGTATGGATGCTAAATTCGAGAGCATCGAACTATTTAATAAAAAACTCTCACAATGAGCGGAATTTTTTTCTGACTTTTGGAGGGTTGCAAATATAAGCACAATCTAACAATCTGATTTGAGAATTCTGAAACATCTCGAATTTATCTTGGATGTGAGGTTGTAGATCTAATTTTTTTAAGTAAACTAATATACAGATATTCGGGGGTAAAAACACTACCATTGATCAAATGGACCAAGAGTTTCAAGGGCAGCACTATCCAAAGATTTAAGACGATTGATAAACTTTTCAGATTTCAAGTGTTCTTCGGATAAGAGAGAGACTCCCAATTGATCTTCCTTTCTGAGCGGTTGTGCCATTGATTTAAGATACTTGATAGTCAGTTGAACAGCGTCATCGGAACTCAATCCAATATTGGCCGGAATAAGATTATCTTGGATCCACTTGGGTAGTTTCTGGATACGACTAGGTGCAGAGAATCGGTGATCCGCCAATATCATGATACCATAATCAGTTTTGCTTCTCAACACTCGACCAATACACTGAGCAGTATGTCTCATTGCATCGAAGGTGAGAAAATCTGATTCTTTAATCGAGTAACTGATATTAAAACGCACTTACGTATCCCGAAGATAATCAAGTCTAGCTCTTAATGTACTACTTAGTGTAAAGACGTAGGGAATACCGATAACAATAACTGCTCTACCAAGATGATCATAAAAATCAATACCCTCTGAAACCTTTCCGCGAGCAATCGAAAATAATAGACCGCCCCGTCCACATTCGCAAGCTCTTCTGTAACCGTTCAGAGCCAAATTAGTTTCTTCAAAATTGGGAGTCTCGACGAATATGAGTTTACTTGATTGTATTCTAGAAATAAGTCCAGTATCATTCCACGAGGCAATAGCAGCTTCCATATGTCTGTAACTTGTGAAAAAACAGACTACACCATCAGATACGGATTTGCACACTTCAGCTACAAGCATCCCATAGTTCCGGATGACAGCTGGCTCCATACGATCTGAGAAACGTGTAGAAATAACACATTGATCAGCTCCTCTTGTGACGATTAAGGGCAGGATATTCTGTCGAGCGACCGAGACTGTTAAACTCGCCAAAATACATGGACGAAAGTTTAAAAGACGAGGGTACATATCGAGAGGAGATAGTGTTCCGCTTGTGATGATGATACACTTGAATCGATCGAAAACGGGCTTAATTGTTAGGGAAGCATCCATACAGTTTAAATATACCTTCGGCCGTGGTATGTTGGGAGATGCAGGATCAAACGGTTCAGTTACAACACAAAATCCTTTCTCATTCGAAGACACGATTGTTCCAAACGAAGCAACTACTCCCAATGGTGAACTGATATTAGGTCTATTATCCAATTCAAGAACTGCCAGCAAAGATCTAAGTCGTTCGGAGCAAAATCGTAGAGCACGCTTATCTATTCCTGCATGTTCCTGAACGTGACTAAGAAAAGTAGCAGGAGTTTCAACAACAAGATAATTTAAATTCATTTTAAAGGCCACATATTCAACAAAACGGGTCATGAATGACAAAAAATGTTCACTTTTCCTAATATTCCCAGGAACCGCTTCTTCTAAAATTTCTTGTGATATGACAGGATTTGGGAGGAAAAAATCTTTGTTTTGTGTTGTCCTGAGTTTCTGTAATCCTTCAAGAAGTAGAGAATATTCAGATTCGAGTTTCTCTCTGTTTGAAAGCTTAACATTGGATAGTTTATCAGCCACCAATTCAAGTGCCTCCCTGCAGCCAATAATTATGCTCTGATCCAAAGTCACACTGAATGCTTCAATACAGGCGCTATCAATGTTGTGAGCCTCATCAAATATTACGATTGACGATGACTCGATCTCTTTCGAGACAATTCCGGCCACCTTTGGATCGATCAAATATGCATAACTATAAACGAGTATTTTACATTCAATAACTGATTGTCGCGCCAAAAAATAGGGACACCACTGCTTTTGACGAGCAAATTCTTTCCATTTATCTAGTTTGTAAACACCTGCTGGTACTGAATAACCACGTCCATCCTTTTCAAAATTTTCAAAGTAATCGCATAACTCGACGCCGGTCTCATTGGCCTTGGCTCTGGTGGTAGACGATGTAAGGGTATGACATTTACGGTCGACTTCTCTTGCGTCTACCCCACACACCGATTCGTTGATGCATAGATTTTTTCTCGATGACAGACAAATGGATAAAAAATCTACATAGTTCTGCTGTGTCTTTTTATAATAGTCGTTCAATCGACTGACCTCATCGAGGACCTTTTCGATTTCAGACACAGTCCGTGTACAATAAATAAGCTTTGAATATTTTGCGGGATTCTGGGTCATATAGGAGATAATTAATGATAAAAGCGACACTGTTTTTCCAGTTCCAGAAGGCATCTCCAGAACAGAATTTCCTCCAGCATCTAATGTCTGCTTAAGATACGTCATATATTGGTACTGTTCTGGGTAAATAGTTTCGTAAGGAAACAGAACGGCCAGGCCATCGATCTCAAATTTCATAATCTGTTGAGTCTGCGTGACAGTGAATTCTATCATGGCACTAGTCTCCATTGTTCCCAAAACGCGCCAAAGTATACCATATAATTTTAAAAAATCCATTATGTATCTGAACACATAAACTAGATCATCAAAAAACTGAAATTTCTCTTAGGTTTAAAACATTTTACCGTGTTGAAGCATCGATGATAGACGGAAAATAAAATTTAAAACGGCAAGCATACTAAAAGGTATTTATTTCACAGATCCGATGTAGTTCTGTCGATCGTCGAAGAGTACGCCTTCATATTTTCGGTTTCTGTCAGTAAGGATACCTGGTACACTAAGCCATACACCAATGTGGTTTATAATTAATAGTGAAATTATCCACCAAGCCATCAAAAGTTATCATAAGGCTGTAAATAGTATGACAGATCGACCACAGATGCATCATCCGCATTTTTTATTCGAGAAGTTTAATTCATTTTAGATACACTAATCCTGATTGGGTGATATCTCCGCGCACCGAATCCTGCGCGCATAGAATTATCGGCGTAAAAATATTTTGATTTTCCTTTGTGCATCTCAGAGTTCGTATGTGACTAAAAATAAAAATAACAAGCATTTTTACATGATGCTGTGCACAAGTTTCAGCTCAATTTGAATGGTTAGCGAATTTTATAGTTTTCTTTTCATTTTTTCTCAAACCCAGAAATTTTAATTTACATAATTTAATTTGGCTTTTCAATTTTTTATAATGTGCTTTAAGTTTTCTTATTTTACGAATTTCAGATTATTAAATCAATCAGAAATAAAGACCAAATTCTATACCAAGGAAACAGTTTTAGGGTCGATAGAGAAAATCTTCGAAGCGATATTACACATTTGCGATGTGTCAAAAAAAACTGTTGAGGAGCCTTGAATACAAACTATAGTCGTACTAATATTTTATAAGTAACGAATCATACACATCCACCAAACCCCGACGACAACCTTGTTAGAAATGTTCGCAACAATATGCGTACTTTGGCGGTTAATTCGACTTCTCGCCCAAGGCAAATAATTTCTCAGGCTCTCAGGGATGTAGACGAATCGGTTTCAGCTCGGTTACCGCCTTATAATTCTTTACAAAGAAACACTCAATGGCAAAGAAAAGCTGCGTCATTCCCTTTTCCCTTGCCATCTAATGCAAGTGACTTAGTGATTCCCGAAGAATTAAGAATATCATATATGGTGGAGAGATTTCTACTGTTTGATATCTTCGATGTGAATGTATGGAGGATTCTGATCTATAGCATCGACGGACAAAACATTTTTTAAACACTCTCGCAGTGTTTATTTCGATGGAACGTTCAAAACTGTTCCATCAATATTTTTTCATCTATTCACCATCCATGTTGAATACAACAATCCTATTCTCCCGAGCGCATTTATTTTGCTTCAACGAAAAACAAGGGAATGCTACAACATGGCTTGGAATATCCTCACAACCAACCGCGATCTGAACTTTTCATCGTCTATGAGTGATTTCGAATCTGCCTCAATCAATTCATTTAAAGAGCACTTCCCGAATTTTCGTTCATCAGGGTGCTTTTTTTAATTTCACCCAAAATATATGGAGGAAGATCCAGTCGTGGCTTATCGACTGATTATATAAATAACGGCGAAACCAGGTTATATTTAAAGATGCTTCCTGCTTTGGCATTCTGTGAGCCGACGCGTGTTGTCTCATATTATGAACGATTGGAAGATTATT
>JWZT01002428.1:367794-391143 GCA_000827895.1 Thelohanellus kitauei
AGAAATCCAACAGCAGTTAGGTGTCGATGTGGCTGAAAAAACCATATGGAAATGGTTAAAAGATCTGGGCTTCACATACAAATTGGTGCGTCCAATTTATGAAAAATGTAACACACCCGAGACGAAGTTGGCACGTCAAAATTATGTCAGATGATACTTTTCAAAAACGCTGTAGTTCAGACTGAGGAATATCATATTTATTGATGAATCACCCTTCAACCTACATATAATTAGGAACCACGGGTGGTCAAGAAGGGGAAGAACTCCGAATCCTATAATGCGCCCACGTTCATCAAACATAACTGTGATATTGGCCATGAATGGACACAACATAGTCAATTCAGAGGCGATTCGAGGATCGGTCAACGCAGAGGTGTTTAATACTTTCTTGACTGCAACCACGAACGTTCTCGGCCAGGCTGAAGAGTTCATATTCTTGCTGGATAACATCAATTTTCACACGCAGTCACAATCCCAGATAATTCCAATTTTTCAATGCACTACCTTCCAGCCTACTCGACAATGCTCAATCCATGCGAAGAAGCATTTGCTTTAATAAAATCGAATGTTCGCCTAAACAAAGTCCACCATCAGATACCCGGGATCTTATTTCCAGAATGAATGATGCTACATGCAGTGTGATCCCAAGGCATTTGGAGAATTTCATTATGCACACTGAATAATTTTATGTAGCACGTCTGAACCTTGAGGATAAAGGACTAGAGTAATCATTTAGATCTTATGCTAATTTGTTTATATCAAACTTATATTTCTCATATAATTATAAAAACAAACAAAATTATGGTTAGTTTTGCGTCTGAATTATCAACTCAGCAGAAAAAGACCATGTTAAAATCTAAAAATTTAAGATGTCGATTTTTTAAAATTACGGTTTCGAATCAAGAAAAATTGGGATAATTATGAAAAACTGGCCAGTTTGTTAGCGCAGTCTCAATTGATGTCGTATTTTGAATGTCCGATTGTCCGACTTTGAAATTCCACATGTCCGAGTTTGATCTGCCACATGTCCGACTTGAACTTCCACATGTCCGAGTTTGGAGGTAAAAACCGGTAATCATTTTCTTAAAATTTTGAAAAAGATCTACTTGATTTGACGAACAACATTTATTCTCGGAACTTTGTCTAAAACGATGAAATCCTGAACATACGTTTCAGAATTCTGCAAATGTTGACATCAAACCAAGTATGATTTGATGAGTGTAATGCTACTGGACCAGGATCGGATGCGTTCGGAATGACCGTGCTTTTGTTAAGAATGGGAAAATGGCCTCTGTCAAACACAAATCTGAATTGTCACTTTGGAATGTCCCACGTAGAGAGTTTGGAACCGTTTGATGTTATCTTTGAAAAACATTAAAAATTACCGACTAGACGTATTCATATGAATTAATAAAATATGTTGTGCTGACAATCTGGGCCTCTCCAAGAAACCCTTAAATTCTTCCAACCCGTCAGCGTTATAGTTCTATATAATGAAGATAAAAAGGTTTTGTGTTGATACTTGTTCTCATTTAATCAGGCCAAATTCAGTTTTGGATACTGATACCTAATTAAATTTAGCTTTTCTGATATTATTCAGTCGGTCTAAAAATACACATGTGGCGAAGCCCTGTGTAGATCAGTATTCAATATTGGTTACCCACACCTGATAGACAACCTTTGCGTCGCAGGCAGTAGAGACGGCGTCTTGCACTAACAAACAAAATAGTATCCTCCTTCCTCTGCCTATTTGAAAAGAGATATCAGGATACGGTTCCCTTGGCAACAAGGTCCAAGAAAACCAAAATGTCAAATGATATATCGATTTCGGGTAGATTCCTGGATTCTCATGTGATTATATTTTTTATTGAATATTATATGTTGAAAATCGAGATGAATTGGATTACAGGTTTGGTTGTTGAACATTTAAAATAATCCATCTTCTGGTTTGAAACATCCCAATAAAAATGAATACTAGAAGAGTTAATTGAATTAGATTTTATATGAGAAAATTTAGGAATTCCAGAAGTAAAATAAAAATCTGACAGTTATTGTGAACACGCCTTGGAGAATACACCCTAATTTTACTCTGAGATAAGTTTAAAAAAATGATTAAAATTTGGTGTCAGATAAAAAACTTCTTATTCATGGAATAAAGATAGAACAATTCTTTTTGGTAAGACCGAACAAAAGGACCAGAGTTGGTAGATTGAAATCAATTACGAGATACATCCTCTTATAATGAATGGGAACGTGGAAATACAGTCAACTTCGCTTAAGTACACGTTTTTGTCATTTCCCGAGGTTATGAACTTAGCTGGAGTTGACTGTATTTCAAAATAGCACATTTTTTGGGGAAGAGTGAATTCATCGTATACGATTGACGATCGTTATATGGTCTCAAGTATCGATAGACTCCCTAATCCAATTAATGGTGGTGAAAGAATGTCCAAACGAGATGGGCTGATGGAATACAAATCCTATGTAACTTCCCAACTGTGAATTATGCAAAAGAAATTACACAAAAAGTAAATACAGATTTCAAATTACGAGGCCTGAGGACGTCCTTCCACAAACATGCCGACTTGTTTGTTGCATTGGCATCAATAATCGACAAGAGTTCAACCATACGGATTATTTTCAAGAATTATGAACACATCGCCTTCTTTAGCCTAAGGAGGGAAATGAGTATTGTTTTCTTACATTTTTTATGGGTGTCGAACCAAGATTAGGTGAATCAGCCACCAGAAGGGAGAAAATTGGGATGATTGAGCCTGTCCCCCGGGAAAGACCAATTTTGAACTATTTTTCAGCAATTTCTTAAATCGATCCAAACAGCAGATATTTTTGAATCCACGAATTTAATTCGCCTGCGAGGTTATTTTGCCACGAATCTAAGACATCAGACATTTATTTTGTCTACGTTATTAATTCACCAACACTATTTCTTCATCATTTCCATAACTATATTTATGAAATTTATTTATTGTAATAAAATTGACTCTTAATTTTTAACTGCAATTATGATTACAGGATATTTTACACATAATTTTTAGAATTTGTTTGAAAATAACCACTTATCGGTTTTAACATTTATTAAGGATCGCGGGTAGATCCAGATGCACCACCTAAATGAGACTGCGGAAGCAAAGTTGCCTTTTGTGACACTAATTATTCGTGTTCAATAATTTGAAAAAGTTCTATGGATATAAAAAATATTTGATTATAGGAGTCTAACTTGTCTTTTTTAACTTTGTAATCAAATAATGCAGTAAAAGTAATTTTTTTTAACGAATATAATCAATTCCGGTTAAGTACACGTTTTTGTCCGGTCCAAAGCTGTGTGCTTAACCGGAGTTGACTCTATAATGATTTAAGTGTTATATCAGGCCATTTCGTTCACATAACCACATTTGGGTGGCCCATACCTAATGCCAATGTGGATCTACACATCGCCCTCATTGAATTTAAATTTCGATAAGTGGTCATTTTCAAACATATTCAAAAAATTGTGTGTAAAATATCCACAAATCATAATTGAGGTTAAAAATTAATTCACTTTTATTTCGACAAATAAACATCACAGGGGAGATCGGGGTAGGTTGCCACATGGCTCTTTTATTACCAATTTTTAGAGAGATCAACGTTTCTGGACCGTAGACGGTATCACATGTGCGTCACTGCCATTATCACCTATTTTTACGATGTTTGGGTGGATATTGGTAAAAGTAGGGATTAAGTTTGTTTTTATCGGTCAAAAGTAAACAAAAGTAAATCTGTACAATTTCTTCGATTTCCGATTACATCATTGGTCAAGGCTTCTATAACAATAATTCTGACATCATTCGGCTACATTTTCATTCTACTTTGTTTGGTGGGCATCATTTTGGAATTTTATAAACACGGGTTTCATGTTTTTAATTGATTAATGCAAGGAGTCAGTCTGGGTAGGTTGCAACACTTCACAAATTTAAATAATTTATCAACTGCGCCATTATTCTGAGATGTAGCCAAATTTTGGATATGAAAATACATGCAATATGTCCTCATTATCACTTTGGTGGCAAATAGTTTACCATAACTTTTATAAGAATCCATTATGGTCAAAGGTGTTGCAACCTACTCCTCTCCCTTACATCGTTGTGATAATGAAGATATTGCACTGGCGAATTAACGTAGAAATACATGTCCAGCGAATCAGATGCGCGGCGAAATAATATCTTTATACCGGTATTTTTAGCACAATTATTGACGTTTAATGGCAATCGTCTGGAAACATCTCCTCTTGTGCTATATGAAGTCCATTTTGACTGAAAAAGAGCAAACAAAAGTCTACGCGGGTTAGAATGAAGAACATCTATTTGAGATCGAAGAGGCTGCATTAAAGCTGAGAATATTAAATATGATGCAGTATGGTTAAATACCGGAAATGTTATTAAATGAGTTTGGATTTAGGGATTTAAGTGGTATCCGTAAGTTTCTAAGTTATATCGACCCACTGCTGGTCCGATATCATGATTATTTGCTGGATTAAGTTCACATCGAAAGATTATTTTGTAACGACGGTATCCTTGATCTTGTCTAAGATCTCCCCGTCATTTGAGTTCAGGATAAAAATGAGAGATATTTTCGCAGTTTTCTTGTTGATTATCGGCGTGGCACGTTACTATCGAGTTATCTGTTTTAACGAGACGAGTAGAGCGTTTATGATAATATTTTGGTTCGATGCTTTTGGGCTAGGTTTAGATTTTATTACGTGGGAGTGAGAATAATGCGATTTGGTTTTGAAGGTTTTATTTGAACTCAACTCCCTACATGTAGGTCAAATCCACTTTTGTTTATCGCATGCACAAATTTCATTTCGCCTATTTTCTCATTTCTCTTCACCGATATTCGAGAACTGACTTTCACTGCATATGACGTGATTTAGCGTCATTTTATGACAATAAACATAGTTAACACGTGATACATTTAACCCTGATCAATTAGTTGAAAGTTGGAAGATCATACAAACTGGCTTGCATTTAAAAGCTAAAACTAAAAATGGTGGGTATCCTGAAAAATGAGTGAAATTAGATGTACAGAGTTTGTGTCCTATGCATTCTCATCGGAAGGTGAGTTTTTGGCTTCGATTCTGACACAAGACTGTCGATTGGATTTAAACGTTCTAGAGGAAATTAAGTTAATTTTTCAGCCCTACCACAGGCTAATTTAGACATGATCAACATTTGCTCCAGCGGTTTTTAATATTCAAAACCCCAAATCGTGTACACTGGTTAGAACGAGGCTTCGAATTTTGTTGTTCTGTGATGTTTAAAAACGCCATCTGATTCAACTGAAAAAAAAGTATAAATCCTGTAATAGTCACACAGAGACAAGACATAAAATACTTAATCAAAACTAACGTGTTAATGGCATAGGAAATTCAATGGAAGGTAAAATGTTGAGTATGACCGACCTTTAACATCTCGGAACGAAATTACTAAGGATATTTCCAAAATTACAAATAGAATACAATTTATATCCACCAGATTTAAACTGCCGTCAATTCAATAACATGTTGATAGAGATCAGTATTTTCCGACGATTTTAAACTCAGGCGTTTTGTATGGATGTATTTTGGCGCAGAGATAATTTGAAAGACATCCTTTAGCAGTTTCACGTGGTGCTGTGATATTTCCTTTGAGACAGAATAGCAACAGACATTTGCACATTGGTATCAATTTTGCATTCTAGTTATGTGGTCCAAAACAGTTCTAAATTTTCCTAATCGTACAAAGCCAGGCGTAAAGGTGTTCCAACCGTTAATTTAACTATTCGTGTTATTGATCTCACCTAAAAATGATCACGAATAAAAAATAGGAATTTCTGTTAATATCTAGTCTTAATACCATTCGAAATATAAGAACCGTTTCTCTTCATTTTCGAAAAATTTGACGATAGCATTATATATTGGATATAGCTTGCATATGACAACCGAGAGGTCAAATATGATAAAACCGGTTTGGTAAAAAATTCACCATACCCAGGTAAGGTTAACGATATCAGCCTCACATGTAACCTAACGAACATATTTGGGAGCCGTTTATAATATTAATGATTAGAATATAAATAAAGTTAAAAAGTACATGATGAAAATGTTAAAAAAATGAACAACTAATATGTTTAGTAAACACACTCGTAGATGATTCCTTTTTTATCACCTGAGCCTGTAACGACGTATTTGTCGTCAAACGATATATCTGTACACAAAATGGAAGCCTTGTCTCGAGTGATGAAGAGCGCCTTTCCATCTGGAATGGAAATGCAATTGGTAAAATTGTCCTTGCTTGAGGTTAACATCCATTTTCCACTATTCGACATCTTGACTGTCAAAACACAGCTTTCGTGAATTCTATGAACAGATCGATACGCAAATGCTTTGTCGGAATCCCCTTTATGATTAATCTCGATGGTTCTATTTTCCAAACTGTTTGTTAGAACATGTGTTACCCCACAACGACAGTATCTCCAGACGGGGAAACGCAAAGACTAAATACTTGTGTTGGGAAAGTAAATTCGTAAAGCTTATTGTATTGCCGAGAATCCCAACATCTAGCTACTCCATCCAAACCACCTATGATCAATGACAAAAATACCAGTCCAGATACAATTTGAATCCCGCGGAACGTCAATAGATGTTGCTCCATCCATATGGGCATGAATCGTTCGAAGCAATTTTCCAGATTCGATATCCCATACTACAATAGTCCCATCGTTGCAACAGCAGTAAATAACTCTTTCGTCAGGTGAAATAGCCATATTATAACAAACGCTGGCGGGGTTGTTGAATTCGCACATTTTATCAACAGAGAGGGTGGATGAGGAGTTCCGATTCAAACTCCAAATTCCCACAGATGAGTGCTCGCCACATACAACAAGCGACTTGTTGGAATTAAAAGATTTACACGCCCTGACATAATTATCATTCTAATTGTAATTAGAAACTTACCAAGCATTCCAGAGATGATAGTATTTTCGGTATTGTAACATCAGAAATATCCCAGATTTTAACTATTCCCTTCCATTATATATAAACAAACCTTGCTTCCCGTGAATACGTAACTTAGCGGGTTGCTGAATGAAGTGGCACAAACCACGTCCCCATGTTGCAAAGTAGACAAAGCAGCCAGAGCATTAGGGTATATGTTCTTTGATCTTGATGATGGTATCCCATTTTCTAAATGGGGAGGGTATGAATTAGGCATATGGTGTGGGTAATTTGATGGATACATGTGACCATGTCCGTATGGTGGAGGTGGGTGACCGAATCCTCCATGCATGTGATGCAAACTATTTCTTCCAGGTGGCATAAAGTCAAGCGGAGGCCCCGCTGGTGGATGTCTTAGAGAATTCGGCTGATTATGTGGGAACGGACTCATATTCTCTGGGTATGGTGGAAAATGAGGTGGGGTGTAGGCGGGATAAGATCCATTCAAGGCAGGTTTTGGGATAGATGACCCATAATATGAACCAGATTGAGGTTTTGGGTGCATATTTGGTGGCCTGGACGCTTTCGGCATGGGGGGAGTCGGGCGCTCTGAAGCCATTTTTGATGGTGACCTATGAGGATTGAGGGGCCGAGTGTTTTCACTTTCTACTCCTTTCTTATCAGAAACTTGGCTTGGAGACTTTGGATCCGACGAAGCATCATTATTGCCACCAGCATAAATAGTATCATTTCCCCCTTCTCCGTCTTCTTTAAATCCAGCCATATCAGATGTCCCTTCGGGTGCGCTACCATGTTCATCGACTTCAGCGTTGTTGTTTTGGAAGGCAATACTTTCTGAGGCATTTTCACTGCTATTTTGCTTGAGTGAATGATCAGACACGGAGTCTCGATCGCGATTTTTATCGACCATGTTTGGTGATTCTCTTTTTTCCTTGTGGATGCCATTACAGTTTTCAGACACCGAGAAACCATGATAGTCTCTTGCAACTGACCTGTAGTTTTCGGAAAGGTTTGGCAGATAACTATCCCTGGGTTCTATTAAGCTAGTGTTTGGAGGGGGTCCACCGCCAGACATACGACTCATATAGGACATAAAATGATGCGGGAAAGGGGAGGGATGAGGATTTCCGTGCATATGGGGTGGCATGATGTGCTGGGAGGGAGGTCCTATACCGGGGTGAGGCGGTGGAATATTGGGTTGATTGGATGGCCCATGGGCCCCAGGCATTAATGGGGGTAACATTGGCAAAATATTGTCGGCATTTGTAAATATTTTAACCTGCTCTAGCAGGTGTATGCAAGAGCTTTGTAGCTAAATGAGTTTATAGTCGAACCTCTGATGGTAAATAGGGGACTTGTTGCACACAAGCTGCCATAAGTCTCTTGATCACATCAACCTATAATTTAAAAAACGTCAGACCAGCTTATGAACTTCGGTATTGAAAAAGTACCACATTTCATGAGACTATATTATTCTCGAAATTACCAAGCTATACACCCGTTCGTACTCAGATTTCTGAGTTTTCGTGTTCTCAAGTTCAGATTTAAGACTGGGTTATCGAATAAAAGAGAACCTTTGAATGTGGGAATACATGTTCGTGTACTCAGCTTTGATGCGATCACAAAGCTCAGAAATAGCTTCTTTAGCATTGAGCTGGTTATTATTGCTCCCAGAATGAATATTATTCTAATTTCAGTGATTTCGACTTACAGGTATTCGTGACGGATACATTTATACAAACGAAATCAATAGATTAATCACCTACATAAATAAACCCAAAGTGATAAGATTAGATAAGAATAAAATACAAGGAATCACCAAAACCGATTAGATATCCATAAAATAAAAACTTTAAGCAAACAAACGTCTGAATGATGAACCAACCAATTATTTTCACAGATAAACGATGGAGGATCGTTTGGGTATAAGAGTCGAAATTAACTCGACATGGTGGCATACATTAATTAAATAATATTATTGCGCAACAAAAAACATTGGTAAATATATGAGATAATAATGCGAAAATAAAAAATACTTTTGGAAAATACACACAATCAGGAAAATAATCCATATCAATGGAGTGAGTTTAAGTAGTATCACAAGGCATCATTAACATGGAAACAAGGATAACCTGTTAAAATATGCTGATAGTCTTTAAATTATATGGCTATAATCCATCCATATGTTCAAATATTCAAAATAATACATTCAAACACTTACCTTGAAAGCTTCAACTTAATTCACGATTAATAGGATAAACGCAGGCGCGTTAAAATTTAGCCGCTCATACTTAACAGGATAACACGCTGGGTTAATGTTTTATAATAACTAGGGGAGCAGTCAAAATTCCAAGCAAAAGCAGAGAGGAGTCGAACGAATTTGTAAATAAGGCAATTTTGGGATTAATTCTCTTGTGTATTTATTTATTATGATAACGGATGGTAGTTTTGGGTGTTCACAACAGTCTGTTTGAAAAGCCTTTTATGAGCTTGGGCGGTTCATTTAAGATCGTCAGCAGGTGATATTAAAGTTATCAATGCGATTTTAAAAGGGACAATCAGCATAGTTGACATAGAAATAATCTACAATAAACGTTTTCCGGTTTGGGTGATGAATAGTGACAGTTTGAATTAAATCTTCCACTAATGCCAAAAAAATTAAATTATTACAATGACGTTTGGAAATCCTCGGTTCAGATTAACGTAAATCGTTAATCTTTGGAAAATTAAACAAGTTATCACATGGAAATATGGCCTGACACTATTGAATGAGTCATTTTCCCATCAAAAAATCTGTTTTTGGATTCCTGATTTGAGGGCGAATTGTTAAAATAAGATAATACATACAGGTTTAAATTATCAACGATCACGCTTTTATATTTTCAAAATCGTGATCTTCTTGTTACCTCTACATGCGAAATACAAAGCGTTAATACCAAATTCCTACATATTTACCTGTAATTCGACTTCATCGCTTGTTAAACCGGATGAAAAATCTAATCGCACAGCCTTATGCTTTTATCAATCTAAATTGACGTGGAGGATCATCTCATATTTCCATACTTTCAACTCCTTTCCAAACATGGAGACTTCCCAACTCTCCCCATGTCTCAATGTTCACGTTGATTGTTGATTCAGCTGCTTTGTGTTCTCCTATCCAAATATTCTGATTATATCATTTGTTAGGATCAGCTCGACGTGACAATCAAGTCTCTTCCATGAAAACTATCATGTAAATTTATATCTTTTAAAGCGATTTAGAGATTCAGTTAAAAATTGCTTTATCAGCCTATTTTAGCATCTCAAACAAAGTTTAAAACAAGAGATTGTTCAAGAAGTAACTCGCTTTCATATGTTGATCTTGCCACATATGTACAGGTTAAAAGAATACTGTCATGTTAAAAAACAAAACTAACTGAATGTTTATCATGAATCGATAATATTTTTCGATATCTGCCCGAGAAGAAATTTTCAGAACGATGCAACCCTGTCAAAATCAAGATCACGTATTGCCAGGGTCGTTTAAGTACTTTTCACAATTTTATATGTTCGATAAGGTTTAAATGGTTCGTGTGTGGGCAATAGGAGTTTATCATGACCGATAAATATTAAGTAAAGACGTTCTTGGTAATTCCCGGAAGATTAATGGGTAAAAAATGGGGAACCTTTAAAGTAGGGCCAGAAGATGTTAAGTGATTGAAGTATAGAGATAGATACAAAACTGATGACAGTTTGAAGGAAAGTAAAGGTTGATGAAAAAATAAATTGTGAATATCTACCTTAATCTTTCTTCAGACGAAACAATATTAAATATTATGATACTTAATTGATTCAGATGTTTGTAGTTAAACATCACGCGAATTTGTTAAAATATGAAAATATAACGTGAATATACTGATTTCCCGCCAGTTAATGCTATTATTTTCTTTTAATTTTTCCAAAAATCCAAGCTTTGGTTAAGTGGGGTAGCCAGATCTCAGAGGTTATGGATGCAAATAAACACATAAAATCGTAAAATTAGTTTTAAACTATTTGTTGTATTAATGAACGTAAAGAGATTTAAACGAATAAATGCGCGTTGTTTGATCCTAAATTCATGTTTTACAAGTTACAAAATAAAAATGTTTCAAATCACAAATTACGTAGGATTGCTTAACCGGAACGGATTATCTTAAGACATAATCTATAGCACAAAAGCTTTGTATTAAAACGAATCCCTTAATATGTCGGATTGTAAATATCGATACAAAATAAAACAAGACACATGATAATCCCAATTCAATCTTCATGTTTTAATCAGCTATTTCAAGGTAAATATTTTTATTACTACATCATGAAAATGAACAACTTTACATAAGATACATGTCTAATACACTAACAACTATTGATTCTCGAATTTCTGGTACTCCATATAGTTCATTAGTTCCTTCATCATTGTTTCTGAGGTGCTTAGGATCTTTTTATCCGATTCAATTTTGACAGCTGCTCTTTAACACACTATACTCGCTTTGACGTCCGTATGAGTAGTTGGAGGCTGATTTTGACATATTTGATAAGCTTGACGTGCCATATTTAAAGTATGCTCAATTTCCTTCGCTGTTTCATTTCCCTTACCTTTTTAGATAGTTCTTTTTGATCCCCCTGATTTTTTTCCTTTTCTTCATTGAAAACATCTTCGATTTCCTGATTAAACTTTGTTCTCAGCAAAATTGGAACTAGTATCAGTTAATAGTTTAAAATTTAAGAGTTTTATTGGTGTAGGAAAATTATAAGTCTCAGAAGTGATTTTCCATCCATTTAAGATTATTTATTCCCGTTACTCGGAATTAACTAATTCCGCTAATCGGCACTCAAAATAAACATTATCCATTAATTTATTTTACTTAGCATAATTCGGGGGAAATAGCACCCAAAATTATATATCCGGATTAAATTCATTAACCCAGCGTGTATGTTCTATTGATTCATAAATAAAAGCGTCGGTTTCTTTGATGGTTAAGCGTCTGCGATGGATTTTCTATCGTTCGATAAATACAACGATTTTCATAAAAATGTTTATTTTTGAGGTTCATAACACCAAGTATGCTAAGATTATTTAATAAATGAAACAACCTTATTACGTCATAGTTCTCCTAGCATAGGATAGTTGAAAGCATGTCTCACAATACAGCATCATCAATTTCATTCAATTTTAATTTCATGTTTATATACGTCTAAATATCGTATAAGCATAATAACTTATTCAAAAATATTTCATGCCTATAAAGGATGTCTACCCTGAATCTATGATTTCAATAAAACACCCAAGTCTTGTTGCTTTTGTTTGAAAACTGATAACTTGCAATATTTTTGGACAAAACTTGTTTTAGAGAATCTTTTTAAGTTTAATGAATCAATTTTAACGCATTCCAGCAGTGGTTGAAGTTCGTGGTATTTTATCGAAAATAAACTAGTGCTATCATAAATGAGATGCTCAGGCTAATGTATAGCATCAAAATTCGCCTTGAAACAGATAAAAAATATCTGTCCATAAAATTTAATATAAAGTATATTTATAAATATCAAAACTACATGTGATTGAAAATAACACGATGTTTGGGTGAAGCAGATATAAAAATTCGTATTTACTATCGATTTTTTTATTTATTTCAACGAAGCAACTTGTGTAAATATGTTCAATTTAAGTTATCATACTGATATTAAAGGTTTAAGTTCAATTCAAATATTTAAAAATGTCTTTAAAGAGTAAAATCTCAGTTAATATTATTTAATCAGTAGCACTGAGGAAATACGTTCAGCTGAGGGTTGCTTTTGCCTGTAAATTGAGAATAGATGGGCCACGGTAAAATTCATACATACGAAACTTGATAACAATTGTATTCATTTCAGTCATTCATTTCACATTTATAGTGTGTATCATTTGAACAAGTCTGGTCGATTGCATGAAAAATCCATGTATAATTCAATCTATGCATACTTGTTATATTTTTGATTTGGTATCTTTACACCATTATAAATCGTTTCACGTGAGTTTTTTTAAATATAATGGAACTGGGCTCTCAGGTACCTGTGTTTTATATTTCACATGAAACTGCAAGGGAATAATTAAAACTCACAAACAACAGAAATGTGTTAAAAATAATAATTTACAGTGTTGGCAGGGTCTTGATTTGTATCAATACAAATCTTAGGCTCTGTTAATTTCAATAAAATGATTTTGGAGTCGCAGAAAAAAATGTTTACTAAAAATACTGAGACAGCAATACAAGTCACGATCAAACAATAAGTTTTTTTTATTATCTCACGCAAGTATTCATAGATTTGAAGTATGCACATTTAAAAAATTATACAATATGTAAAAATATATATCCATAACTTGTCTATTAATGTGTTCTAAATCATAGAAAAACCACATCGGACTAAACTCTAGTATAATAAATAAACAATGTTATGTTTGTGGCAATACGTCGATTACAAAGATTTAGATGTTTATGATATTGTATTGCATGAAAATAAAAGAAATAGACGTCAAATCTACGACAATTACATATCCTATAAATACACTACGCAAGAGCATAGGAATGAAAATCATTCATAAGTAAATTAGACGGTATGACAGTTATGTTACATCGGTCAATATCTTTGATTCGTTAATAATAAGCATGTAGGTCTGGCTACGGGATCCACAAATGTTCCCTTAAACTATTTGAGTTACATAAGGATAAACGCCGTTGTATGATATGTACTCGGTATAGATTTAGTGATTTAATTATTTTCCGGAGACGCTGAAAGAACTCTAACGTAAGAAACAATATATGGATGAACTCCGTTTACCTAAGTTGTTTACACGGTTATTGAAAAATTACCACACGAAAGTGAAATCGATAATTACCTCTTCAATTCATTTAAAAATAATTTGGCCAATCACTTGAGAGGGAAACTTACGAATCAAGAGGGCGCTCTGTTAAGAAGGGATGCATTCGTGTTATTTTTATTGGAATGTCCCATGTGAATTGGAAAATAGCAACATATAACCCAGAAAATAAAGATTATATTGATAATCCAACCACATTTACCATATAAAATTAATCATTTAAAGCATATCTGTCATCGATTCCTCAAAAATGAGAATTATGTTATAGTTGGTGTTTTTGTCGCATAGCCATTGTAATTTCCCCATGGGCCAGTAAAAGTTTTCGATTAAATTTATGATCGAAACGTCCACCGAATATTTTACATCAAATTTTTCAATTCATGGGTGTTTGACTCTATCATGTTATTCTGTGTACAATGAGATTAAGAGCTATACCGCGAGTTATTCTGTGATCCTGGGGAAATATTAACGGAACATTTAAACTTTGGTAAACTCTTAGGTAGAGAATTGAATATTGTCCAAAATGAAGGTTATTTGGGCCATTTAACTTGAGCTAGACCAAAAATTGCAGATTCTCGAGATCCGAACTAAAAACTTGAAAACATTTTAAGTCAAAATCTCCGCAAGAGCGCTGGCTAAGAGTTGGTGTTGAAATGAGATGCTAAAGATACAAAAAATGAAAACAACTATTTGTGTTTGATTTTATGCTGAATACGTTCAAGTTTTCGAGTATTTATTATATAAAAATATACAAGTCATGAAATCAAATCAACCGCTGTGGAGGGCTGAACGTAATCACATTTATTAATTAAACTTGTGTGAAAAAATATTGAATTCAATAGATTTAAACAACAAATAAAACCAATAAGTGGAATTTACTTCTCTAATACATATTCAAATATAGGACTCCTTGTTATCCTAATTTCTACAATTATTGGATATAATTGATTCGATCGTTCATTTAATAAAAAAAATTCAGTACGATCAAAAAAATACGCCAGAGGACACAGGTAATGGTTTGTCAAATCTTTTTTCTGGATTTTACGATATTAAAATATGACTACAATTTTTTTCAATTATTGGAGATAACTTATAAAATAGTACTGCCCAGAAAGCTAAACCATACTATTTCGGCACACCAATGGAACCATGGAATTGAGTATTCCTAAACAACGTGTAAATTATTAAACCACATATAATCCACGTTTCAAGGTTTTTTTGGGACGTAAAGGCACTTGATATTATTAATTTCATAAAATTATCTAATTCAACGTTTTTTCAACGAATTCTAATAAAAAAATGTGAATAATTTCAGAGGCACCGCCCGCTTTCGAAATTGATTGCAAGCCAGCACGATACATTTTCACCACATCAGTGTGATGTATATTGATTCAAACCCAAGGATTAAAAGATATACAACAGTCACAGTGATTTTAATGAAATCGAGATATACAAATTACTCAAAAACTGTCATGTGACGACAAAATTAATAATGCTAGACATCTAATTCAACCAAGTTCTCCCTTGTCAAAGTTGCGTGTTTTACGAACACATCAGAATGCGACAAACAAAATTTGAGCACTATTTTTTATTTTCTAGCAGAAAAGCGACAACGAAATGAATAAAAATATATAATAGACTATTCGAATCAACAAAGTACCCGTTTTGTGTGAAATGGTGTTATATACGACTGTAAACGTTTGGTATACCACGTGTTTACTTAGCTGTATATTTTCAGATATAGCTGTGATCGATTTATAATACTATTTCTTGATTTTCATATTGTCATCTGTGTCCAAAACTTCACAAGAATCTGGACCAGGTTGAAAAGTTAACTAAATATAGTTTTGTTGTTATAGAAACCTCTGAGTTAAAGTGATTTTGAATTTAAGAATAGTAATGTTTGAAAAAAAGGTTTTTAAATATGGAATCCATCTCAGAATACTTTGATGACATAAAAATAATTCCCTTTATATTAAAACACGTGGCAGATCACATGATTTATATTAATCTAGCATCTTTGCTCGGAAAAAGTTGAATTCATAACTAAGTACAATCCTTTTTATATTTGCGGATATACTCAAAGATGCATTTAAAATGTAAACTTTCAATAATCATGCGAGGATTGAACTTATAATGACATCTCTTGTTAAAAAGGTAAAATTAGAAGAATTGTGGAAGTAATAAAATCCTCAATCATAAAAATTTCAAAAAAGACTTTGTTAACACCAAATAGGATAAAAGTAGGATTAACTTTTTATAATTCACCCAAAAAGATTAGTTTTGTTTCATCAAGCTGTTTGAAAAAGGACCAAATTTCACATTGAATGTTTTTGGAAAGAGCGTCAAAATCATTACAATCTTTATGATATCTAAAGTTTCAATAAAGGAGATCTGTGACTCAACCAATCATAATTTCACATTAATTGATTAAAATCTTTGAAACCCAGTTCACATAATCCCATCTTTTCAATATTTTAAATTAAAATTGATTATATAGTTAAAATGTATGTGTATTCTTAAACACTCGGTAAATCAATTGAAGATTGTTTAATAATGGTTAAACTTAAACTCTCTTAAAGCATATATTAATGTATGATTTTAAATCATGCATCGACGAAACCAAAAAATTTACTTTTGTGAATTTTCTGAAGCAAACATTAAATTGGGTGTTTTACCCCTAATTTTCGGTTAAGTCTAAAACTGAGGGTTGAAAATTTATCTATATGAAATTTGATCTTTTTTGGCAGTCAAATGAGTAGGAGACGTAGTATTTTAGACTTAATAAAAGCTAAATTTTGAAAAGCGTTCCTGGCTATAAACTTAAAAAGAAACGTATGAAAACCCAAGGTTGAACTAAAGAGTAATTTATAAAAAAAGTATAAATAACCACAAAATTATCTGATTCTAATTATTTCTATTCACCGTTTGGTAGTTGTTGAGACACATTTACGAAAATCATATCGATGTGTATTTTTCAAATTGATAGCACACCTGCTGGTCGATTCAGGAGCACTTAACTAATTGGTGAATTATATGTTGGATTTCTCAATCAACACATATTCTCTTGGTACAGCAGAAATAAAACGAAAAAATGTATAACAATGTTATCACAGTCTGAATATTTGAAGTGACAATGTTTGCTTATATTATAAAGGATGCCGATTGTGAGCCAAAACAAAAGCAAGCATTCCAATTTAAAGTTTGAAACATTCATTTAATAACCGATGATTTGTGACACGGGCCAACTAAATCGAGTGTGCGATAGTTGAGAGGAGACTATTTGCGTAGAGTTTATTTTATTATCTCGATGTATAATGTATATTGAAAGTGATCATTACTAAATCGATTTTCCCCAATTTACACGTAAAAATCACCACATTTGCGTTAACTATAGAAACATCTTTCACGCATAAATCATTAGGTTAATCAAATGAGCAGCCAGAAATAAAAAAATAGAATTTGGAATTGGCGAATATGATGGTCAAGTCTGATTCTGTTCCTATGAAGTGTATAATTGTTGATGAACGGGGGTAACTATGTACTAGCGTGGTAGGTTACTTTATTTCCGCGTTTAATACACGTGTAACACACTGGCTGTGGTCACACGTAAGTTTAGAAAATAAAAATTAACAAATATGTGGAGAATACAAGCAAGCGATCCAGCAACAATTGCAAGATGCAGAATTTTTTCAAGTACGCTGTATGCCATTGAGTTTTGGTATAAAAGCTGTCTATTGTCCGTTAAAGCGTCACAATAAGTCCTGGAAAATCGATTAACGTGAAATAGCAACAACCTCAAAAATATCAACTCAATGTCAATGGTTTTGATCATGGACTGTTTCTACAAAATACACATCAACTTTCTGGCTGTTAATATTAAAAAATGGCACACCAGGCCCCTTAATTCCCGTTTACATGGCTCTACATCTCCTTTTGAGCATCTATGTATAGTATTATCTGATTTATTTATCGCAAGTTGTGCTAATATGCGCTCAAACTATTTGCGCGCAAAATATTTTTTATGATAAAAATGTAATTTAAATGAAGTGATTTCTTTATTAACTTATACAAATATAATATCATATTAGTTTGTTTAAAACGATTACTTAACTATCAGTATCTTCAAGAAGTATTTGATATGATTTCCCCCAATTAACAGGTGAAAAATTCTAGTGTAGTTCATATCAAGCTAAAATATTTGGAACATCAAAATAGAAACATGTATTTTTAAGATAGTTTTGATGCAACCATAAAAATGATAAAAGCGTTGGTGAGCGGATTCATTAAAACATCAACATTATATTTTACACCGCGATGAAAAAAACCATAACAATCAATCTCTAGATGCCCAAAACAAGATGTAGAAAAATATTCACAAAAATTAAGAGGCCCTCTGTGGCATTATTTAATATTAACAGACAAGAAATTGGTGTTTAGTTTGCAGAAACAGTCCAGTGATCAAAACCATAGACACTGAGTTGACGTTTTTCTTTTGTAACATTAATATACAAAATACAGTAATTTGACGGGTTAACACGAATTCTCTTGTGTAGTTAAAATTCTTTGATAAAATATGAAGATAAGTCGTCAATGAATATATGCTTGAACTAAAATCTAGCGCTACTGATAATATTAATCGACTGTGATATGTCAAATAATTTTACTTTTATTAATTCAAAAATTGGGTTCAATTGAACAAATTTTTAAAAAACATATTAATAGGTAATAAATAGAGTAGCTTGTAAAATTTTGACAATATAGCTTTGAAATGCAACACATCGTATAAACTTTTTCAATGAGCAGTTACTTCTCTAAAAAAATTTGACTAGCAGAGTTCTTACTTAAAGCTTAATCGTGTCGCTTCCTAAAAGACAGAACGATAATCAAGCAGTAATTTAGCAAATGAAGATCTAGACTGAACGATGAAGTATAGATTTAAACAGGTTATTTCAGTAAACATTCGCCCAAATCATCACATTTTACGCTTTTACCATCTTTGAGAAAG
Source organism: Thelohanellus kitauei (assembly GCA_000827895.1). Taxonomy (NCBI): domain Eukaryota; kingdom Metazoa; phylum Cnidaria; class Myxozoa; order Bivalvulida; family Myxobolidae; genus Thelohanellus; species Thelohanellus kitauei. Next base: position 386,668 of record JWZT01002428.1, read on the forward strand.
TTTTTCATGGAAGATAAACAAGGGTTTCATCATTTAAAGTATCATCTCACTGAGGAAAACTTTTCCATGTACTTTGAATAAAATTAAAATATAAGATACATTTAAAATTGGATAGAATTTAAATCAGGCTTATAGAAAAATTCTGAATGTTATAGCGTGAATAAATTTGCATTGGAAGATTTTTAAATCCAGTCAAATAAATGTGGGTTTTTAAAAAAGGAAAGTTTCTTACCTATATCATGGTTGAGAAAATGAATGCGTCCATTCGATAAATTCTGATTTGAACCTTTAGCTTACAACGACCGTTTTATCCACATCAAAAGAAGACTGAACCGGAACTACCGAAATTTTTGATAATGTTTGAAACCCCATGGTTGATAAAATTTTCAAGGTTGCAGATGTCATTGCTGTATCATCAAAATCTCACAGTTTATGAGAACAAAAAGTTCAATGATGGAGGACCTGTGAATTAAGAACTTCGTACCAATCCAAATCATCTTGGTCTATTTTTAAGATAAAACTCGTTATTATCTTTTGGAGTTCTTCTAGTCTTGCTATTGCTTGTGACAGAGACCTTTCTGGATTACTAGGTGGTTTCATCAATATTTCGTGCACTTTCGTAAACCATCACTAATGTTTCGGGAAGTTTCTTATTATTGCGTGTAGCCATAATTTTATTTTCTCCCATTCAAAATAGAATCAAACATATATACCAAGTGTCAAGTTGGGTTTTTCAATATCCGTGAACTGACTGATGCCCATATCCATGGTTCGAGACGAGTGCTTACCAAAATCTCTAAATTGTCATAGATTTTTCTTCTCCCGTATGTCAAATCTACTAGAATGTCATGAATTTCGACTAGGGATATTTTAGAGTTTACCTCCGGCAAATGAAACTTCAACTTTTGGGAGTTGTGTGTGGTATTACCAGAGCCTAAACATTTCAGGACACCGCCTTATTAAAACCCAAAAGCGATTTGTTGCCCGATGGAACGAGGAGAAATACTTCTAGATCTGTGAGATACCTAGGGATCGAACAAATATGTCCAACTCCAGTAGACACTCTTCATGCATACCAGTAGTATTTGGCGATGGAAAAATGAATGGATAAAATCATCTTCGGTCAGGTTTTTCACCGCTCTTGATCAATTACTTATAGATTCAGAATTCAAAGAATGATTAAACGTACACTTGACAGGGAATTGAACCTATCTGTTCATTTGGAGGTAATTTATTGCTTGTTTCTTATCAAATTGTCTTAATTCCCTGAAGTGAAACATTTCTCTTGTTATATAGCTGATTGGAATTGATTTGATTGTTTTCTAGGATTGTTGAAATAGCAAATTGGCAATTTTTGCCAATGAAGTTAATTCAAAGATATGGTCTATTGCGTTATAATTTAGTTCAAATAAATATTTTCAGACACTATAGCTAGCTAATGATTATTTTCTATGCTTAATTCAAAAGTTATTTGCCTTTCTTATCAATTAAAATTGTACTTGTTTTGGTTTCATTCAGTGGTCTTTTGCGAAGAGCTAAGTCTCCTCGTTGTTATAGGAATGATATCTGATGAGTGTTTGCCAATATTTGGGATCTTGGCTGCATTGGTGTTCAATTTTTCGTTGCAATTTCACATAAAAATTAGCTGAAGTATTATTTCTTGACCTCTACTCTATTTGATGACAATACTATTGCTTTCAGAAGAATGAGCCAAAAACAGAATCCGTTTTAAATGAGAAATCTCCGAAAGTCAAGTTATCAAAATGCATTCTTTTGTTTTCTGATAGAAGTTCAAATTGAAGTAATATAATTCATCCAGTTATTTCAAATTGTATTTCACTCCGCAGGATTACTGGCATTTAATTTTTGTAATTGACGTGAAATTTTTAAAACCAAAGAGTAGATGGTTGAATAATTACATCAATGACCATTTAGTCATTAAGTAAGTCATTTCTCAATTTTTTATTGAGTCGTATAAATGTTCACAAACTCCAAACCTGAAAAAACGTTCTCAAAGTCATAATATAAACGCTTTGTTCGATTATCTTAAACTATTTCCCAGTTAACCTAATCCTGTAAAATTTGGCCTTATAAAGTGGTGTGGTTTTATTGAAGCGTTTGTTTTGCCGCTATAACCATTATATAACTCTGGTTTAACCGAAAAGATACCAGAAATCCAATGATTGTTTGATAATAAAATAGAGTGTATTTATTCGGATATCTTTTAATTTCAAATATTTTGAGGAAAAGTTTGTGAACTTTTTAATCTCGATTTCTTTTAATAATCATACACGTTGCAGATGTTCGTTATTATTTCATCTTTCATGCAGTAGAATATTCAAACGATAACAAGATTTCTGAAGATAAGCGCTTAGACATGCTTTCAACGATTTTCGAAAATTCTTAAATTTAGAATCTGAAGGACAGATCAACGTATCCCAGAAAATAGTGATAAGAATAAGCCGAAGATGCACTTTTGTTCTTTATGTATGCCATATTTTACTGTCGGCCTTTCCAATTTAATTACCTGTATTCGCTTTTGACTCCTAATTTTTAATGCCAAGCCCCACAGAGTCATTTTGACTTGGATGGTCAACTCTAAGTAACTTTGCTCTATTTTGATCATTCACGTGGATCTTGATTTACATCCCGATGAAGAAATGGCTTACATTTTAAAATGAAAACCATGTTACAATTATTATAGTATGCATACGGAGGTTTATACTGATAAAAATTGACCTATATATGAATTTAAACCTCATCGATTACCGGATATCAGGTACTGGGTCCAACATGACATCGGGGTATAGGACTCAAAGTTACAAAATGAGAAAGACGGTACCTACTAACTATGGTAAAACCACTGCTATATGTCATAAAAAAAGAAGGAACGTGCATTAAATTGTATGAAACAAGCGAAGATACAAAATTCTCGAAATTAATAAAAACAGTTCTTTTGAAAACTGCGCATGATTGGTTTATCACCTTTCCTGATTTCAGGATCATTAGGGAAGTTATTAAGGCAATCTGCCACTCTTTTATGTCACGAAGGGCGAATGCATGGACCAGAAATTATATTAAGGTTCGTTTAAAGTGGTGCCCATACCATTCGTCTCATTACTGTTCGTCTCAATACGATTCGTCTCAAAGGTTTCGTCTCAATTACGATTCGTCTCAATCGATTCGTCTCACTACTGTTCGTCTCAACTACGTTTCGTCTCAATCGATTCGTCTCAGTTACTGTTCGTCTCAGTCGATTTCGTCTCAGTTACTCTTCATCTTAACTAATTTTCGTTTCAACTACGCTTCGTCTCAATCTATTGGTTTCAGTTACTGTCAATCTCAAAACTGTTTATTCGCATGCCTTTATATTTCTGTTTTTGACATTTCAAATCTCATAAATAAACAAAATATAACATCAACATCATTATTAACTACTGTACTAAAGTTAACTAAATGATAAATGAGCCAAACATCTTATGTATGTTATTACGCCGGTACGACCATAGTTCGTTACTGCTCTAAAAACTTAGCTTGTAATTCCCTGTATTTATTGGAGGAATGATGCTCAACTCCGCTCGTCGTTTGAAGGTAGATCGTCTTCTGCTTACAGCTGTCCCTTTTTACCCTTCAAATAATGTCCATATCGTTGGATGGCTGCACATAAATAGAGACTGGTGACCACAATTCCAACCTCTACGCCATTGGTAGTACGAGCTATTCCTTCTGTTTCCGATTCAAACTTGTTCCATGCATGTGTCAAGAATAGTGCAGGAGCAAAGTTTTCCTCCCTCCCACCAATGCGCCTTCTCCTACTATAGGTATGCTTAAAATAGGATAATAACTCATCCATTTTTTCGTGTCTTGGCATTGATTCTGCTAGAAGATCGAATGCTTCAGACACATCAGCTAATAGTACGTTGGCCAAGGCAGCTAGACACCATACCGCGCTTGGTAGCTCGTCGTTTGACTCAGTCAACTTTCATTCCTAATTCATTGACCTTTCGTATAACACGTTACCACAAATGAAAGTAGCAGCCGCTGATGGTTGCAGATGGAAATTCTTCATGGAAGGAAAACATTGAGATTTCGAAGTCCGTCAAGATGATCCAAGCTGTGCAAGTGGGAACAAGGCGAATTATTTCAATCAACATTCGGTCATAGACATCTTTTGTTTTATTTGGCAGCAAAAAATACACTGCAGCAGGGTTCACGGGTCCAGAATATGTGAAATGTATGCTATATAATTGAAAGTAATGTGTTGGAACTATCTTAAATATTCCATCAGCTAGCCAAACAGTCGTTCTTGATAGGCTATCCAGCAGTTCCAAATCGCCCATAAGTATAATACGGTCATTGCCTGGACCAGAGTCGAAAAGAATAAAATATCTGAATACTTCTGGTATATCGAATGTAAGGTCGTGTGGTAAAGGCGGAAAAATCAAATAATTTGATATCGGTGATGAATTTCGTGAG
>JWZT01002428.1:391323-481796 GCA_000827895.1 Thelohanellus kitauei
AATTCACTGTAAGATGCTCATAGTAGGAGCTTAGCTGACTGTAACTTCTGAAACAATCAGTAATTATTTTTGATCCCGGTTAAACATACCTTCTAATAATGCTTATTAAGGTTTCTGCAGTTCGATCAGGAACTTCAACTAGAAATGCCTTTCGCTCTCCTATCTTCTCTACCCCGCCCATTAGCCAGGATCCAGAAACAAGATGTCCTCGATGATATTAATTATTGCCCAATTTTGATTCATCGATTTCCACCGTTATGTCTTGTCCACCGATGGTACAGTCCTCAAAATCCAAGCTCGTCCCAACCATTTTTCTCAAATATCTCATGATGGAAGTGATAGTTGATATGGAATTACCCGTTATTAGGCATAATTGTTTATGCTTTGATTCCGTCAGCCAAAAATAGCATAAACTTAGGACCTCGTTTATTTTAAGTTTAGTGATTGAGAAAAGGGTATTCTTAAACGTAGAATACTCTTTTCTGCAATATTTAGAAGATCATCGCCAATTTCTACCTCTTCTTTTTATAACAGTTCCATTGCAGGCAGGGCATGGATTAAACGCTGGTTTGATATTTTTTTCGAGCAAATACAATATTTCCTTTTCTTCGTGTTGCAAAATCGCTAAAATGTCCTAAAAAGTAGACACCATTTTTATCAAAGAGCGCACGCTCAAAAGTAATGGTTTGGGGGGGGGGCGATCTTGTTAGAGCTCCAAACTTGCTAAAATTTAATTTTTAAAATTACAAATAGTTTATTTGTACGCAAACATACAGTTCATGTTGTTGGGTCGCCGCCCGCTTTATGAAAAATGAGGCTTAGTCGTTGGGAACATGAAAATGATATTTGCCAACCTCTAAGAAATAAATGGATGAATGTGTCGACTGAGTAGTTCGCTATTTTAATGATTATAAATAATTTCTTAAGTGTTATTTTTTTAATATTTCTATAACCAAGGTACTGTTAACCAAATTGTTTATTTCCTCTTTGGAATAAAATTAATAAAAATTGAACAACTCATCTCGTCAGCGACAGCAATTAATTATTTAAATTTGGAGTCTATTTCTTACTCCTGCCTGCTCATTTCATTTTTTTCGAAACGTGGATCAATGAAAAAATATTTAATTTTAAATTAGAAATAAAAGAACGATTATCTCCATTCTATCGCTATTCAATACTCCGAGCAGTACTCCGGATCAATTCTTTTCATGAGAAGTGAGTTAATCTGTTTCATTAGATCCATAAAACTTTATATTTTTATCCAGATAGTTTCCTGTATTTTAAGAGAACATAGATGGGATTCCGGTTGGATTTTGGTGTTCTGATAACATTCTGAGAGTTAAAATCAATAACTGATCTCTAAGTAGTTGAAGGAACATTTATTGCGTTTGGATATAAAGAACATTGAACCTGGTGATAGAGCATCTTTTAGCCATCAAATAAAGATCATTGATAGTTAATAATCTCTAGGATGCTTGTAATCCATTGATTATAGGTGAATTAAAAATTGGTCTAACAATAACAAGAAATATATTTATGGTTTTAATCACTGAGTTACAACAGAGATGAAAAAAAATTGGGTTGTATCTTAAAACGATATATATCATTTTAAAATGGCGCCAGCAACTCCACATAGGTCTAGTGGGTAGGATACCACACTCTCACTGTGGTGCCCCGGGTTCGATTCCCGGTGGAGTAACTTTTTGTTTTTTAATTTGAGTTGATATCAACCTTTACTCTGATATATTTATGCATTTTTAGAAAAATATCTCTTGTTTATTCCCATGTGGTTTTTAACATCTCACTTTTAATTAAATAATGTCAGATGATTGTAATTTTGTTCTCTCTCCTTATTTAGCATCACGCTATAACGTTCGCAATAATAATATTTTACCTTCGGCGTTTTCATCAAATGTCTACTTTATTACGTGTAGGCTTTATATTCATACCACCCATGCGTGTTGGCTTGAAGGACCTTTATTTGTTCTGCTTAGTATTTGAACAGGATCCGCTAAAATACACCAATTATTTTAACAACTCAAAAGATGCAGATTGTATTTTGAAATCCGAAAATGAAGTCAATCTGAAATGGATTACGGGTTAGGTGGTGTATACATGTATATTTACTCATGTAATCACCGAAATTGCCTCAAGTGATAACTGGATTGTTTAATTTTTCATATGAAGCTGTCATTTTTTATTGATTTTATCTGAAGAAATATCCCATAGTTAATATTCGTAAATGATGGATGGGTGGGTATTATGTAATGATTTATCTCGACGCTTATTATCTGAAAGAAATAATGCAAGTGGATATCATCCTACGAAATTTTCCAAGATTCATGATCTCAAGTTACGGTTATCATCAGATCCAATGAATATTGGAAGATTCCTGAACTTATTACACCACATTCTGGTAATATATGACACTTTTGGTTTGAATTACGAGAATCATATCGATTTTCTTCATATCAGTTTATATGTATGGTTTTGGATGCCCTATCAATTGTTAAATTTATCACCATATGGCAAATATTTAGGATCTTTCCATTAAAGAGTTTCCTTTTTAAAATCCACGATTTTCAGCGGGATACAAGCTATTAAATGTTGGATATTTCTATTTTTATATCATATAAAATCTATCATAAACTTTTATCGATGAATTGCTTACGACTGCAAGTCCAAACCTATGTTGTGAAACACAAACACCCATATGACTTATCGCCATTATTTCTGATAAATTTGACCACGATCATTCGCTTGACGGTTAAGTTAATTAAGACTAAGATCATAGGATGTCTGGGCTTGAGCGAATTGGGAATTTGTTTCTGATTCACATTTTTTGTAAACCTGAAAGATGGTTTTACTTCTGTTTACTTGCATTTTGATGCGATTGAAAAAAATTTTTGAAACAAAAGCAGATCGAAAATGACCCAATAAATATTTGAGGAACTGTAGTTCTGTGATGATTTTTGCAATTAATATAAATTTTCGAGTTCTTACTTCTGGTTGCCTGCTTTTTTGATCTATCATCCGAAACAATCTTAACATATATCTTTTGTAAGTACAGATTTATAAATTCTGATCACCAGTTTGTTCAATGTTGATCATGAGAAAAACTTATTGTAAAATTAATGAATAAAACATTCGCTTTTTTAATATGATTAATGTAAAATAAGCATTGATTCGAGCATATATGAAATTAAAAATTTATAAAAGAGTGACCTATCAAACTAGGCGTGTATGTTTTTGTTCATGGAACTAGAAAATTCCTAATTGGTTTTGTCAACCAGTGTATCAAAAATCGAGTGCCTAATTACTAATCATCTTATTTCTGAAAATTTCAACAACCCGAATTTCTAATGTGCTATAAAAAACAAATGATCCTCAGAAAAAATTTACGAAATGAATCAGAAAGGACAAGGGAGTTTTTCAGACATCAGGTTAATTGACGATACCTTTTCCATCGTGACCAAAAGGCATCCACCGTATATTATATAAAACGATTTCGGATATTACCTGCAGGACGATTAGTGAGTGGTTTCGCTTCTGTAAATTGAACAATTCACTGTCGAAATTAAAATGTTAATAAAATTAGAGGATAAAGCAAACTAGTTGTGAAAAACGGAACCATACTTGTAAGAAGAAAATCCGAAAAGGGAAGTGTCTAAAAAAGCGATGTTTTAAGAAGTAGATACCATGTAAATTACGAAAAAAATATCATGTAGCTAGAACGCAATAGAAGCGAAAACACGCTAATTCCAATGAAAGAGTGAAGGGGTTTGAGAATAGGTTAGCATAGTCAAAATCCACATGAATTTGGGGGTGAGAACGCGGCTATACTACATAAAGAAAATTTTGATGATTAATTATTACGTGACATCCATGCCAAAAACAAAGAAACGCTTTCTTCTTTTTTAAACGATTTAAGAGATAGTATAGCATGCAAAGGTGTCAGCCTGGGCGCATTTTTGAAAATTTTGTAATGTCGGAAAATAGAATTGTACATGGATAATTTTTGAAACTTAAAAAACAAATGCACATAAAATTAAAGATGATCTTTTATACATGTAAACAACAAAATGTTTGATAGATTAGTATTTTAATAAATTATTTTAATATTTTTTAAACATAGATTTTTATAACATCCTTTTTGCGAGTATTACCATATGGCCAAGTAATTAGGTATATTTTAACCGGGGTTGTTGTTGTTAATGGAGGGCGAGTTACATAAGATGCAAATATATTGAATATTCTAATAAAAAACCACTATAAATTAAAATACAACAAAATCCAAAATTATTAGTTGAGACGCGTGTTTCTGAACTAGTTTCATAAAGCATCAGTGATAATCACAGATATCCGATTACATTTAAAAATTCACTTTTCACCCAAAAATAAAGAAATCATATTTCAAAGAATCCATAATTCATCAGTTTAGAAATAAATATTTTTTCCAATTTTTGTGAATTGGATGCTACATGAGTAGATGTTAAAAGATTTCGCTCCAGATACTCATAAAAAATGGTCGATACCACTGAATTGCAAGTGTTAGTAGATGAAAAAATTCTATGAATTATGATGAGTAATTAAAAAATATTTTGAATGTGAATACTGCATTTATTCCTGTAGAATAACAGAATGGTTGGATTCGAAAGTCTGTCACAAAAATTCGGCAACATGTCCTTGTTGATTAAATTAACTATTTCCATCAAAATATCTTCACAGATTTCAGAATTTGCATGATTCCATTTTCGCAATCGCATAATGCACTATTTTTTGAAATTGGAACATATATACCTTAATTTAAGGTGAAACCGAGAATTCCGAAGAGCTAAACACGTTTCTGGACACATGGTCTATAATTGAAATGGTTTTCAATGCTTAAGTAGACGTTTTTCACCATAGAAACTGATGTTCCTACAGCTGCAAACTCGGTGATATTGGGACGAAACGTGAGTCGTGACTCATTGGTGAACGTGAGTAAATGTGAATGGATTTTACAAAATCAACAGAAAACGATAAACCAGCAACCATTAGATAGAGTTTGACAGAATTAATATATTTTACTGATTTTCGTATTGATTATAATCTCAGGAGAGAAAACTGGATATAGGTTTCATTGTCACAGAACATTTTACTAGTCAGCGGTCAACCATACGCTCAGACTTAAATTACACATTTCCATGAAAATCATAACATTCCATTCAAATGAAGTAAAGTGCCATAATTCAATGATGAATATCTGTCATACCCGAAAAGATCACAACTTGCGTACTAATACTCTCTCATGTTCCAAAAAAAGGCTTTCGTTTCCGAAAGATGGCAAAGGAATGTTAGGTTTTTTTTTACAATTTTTTGGAACTGAATCAAACTATTATAGCTAGTTTATCGGGTTTGTATATATCATTGCTTAGAATACTAGAGGATGGGTTTACAGCCATGTGCAGACAGTATGGCATTTTGTTACAAACGAACCATCTCAATTAACATGTTTGAAAATTCGCCAAATATGCGTAAATATTGAGGTTCCAGCAATTTGTTTGGCGAGAAATCTTCCCGGAAAATCTTATTACATGATTAAATTAATAGGTTACAGCATGTGGGATGAAATATTCAAAAATTCAAATAGATCTCTTCGGTAGCAATCAAAGTCCCCGAAGATTTATTCGTGTAATCACATAATTTAAACAGAATGTCCAGGTCGTATAGCGAAGAACTTAAATTCATCGAGAGGATAGATTCCCACTCGTTTCGAATCAAGAAAGGTTTTGTAAAAAACATGAACGTATTTCCCTTCTATAATCAGGTCGAAGGACGTTTTTACGTCAATAAGAAGTTAGAGGAATTAAGTATGGCCGAACTTAAAAACTTTTCCGAGCATTCTGGTGGTGGTACTTTTCTTCCAGCCGTTAAACAGATTGCTAATGTAGCTTCCTTACCCGGTATTGTCGGAGTATGGTCACTAAATTAACACCAGAACTCTATCGGCTTGCCTGATATACACTCTGGGTATGGATTCGCTATCGGCAATATGGCAGCTTTTGATATGGACAACCCCTTAGCTGTAGTCTCTCCTGGTGGAGTAGGATTCGACATTAATTGTGGAATCTCACTTTTAAGAACTAATTTGAGTTTCAAGGACGTTCAACCACACAAAGATCAGCTTGCACAGGTTGTTTATCGTGTGTTCAGAAAATTTTTGATTATATTCCCGTAGGCGTAGGGTCAAAAGGCATAATTCCAGTGTCTACTGAGTAAGTTGGTCGGTCATAGGTCACTTGGCGAGGTATTAGAGATGGGCCTTGATTGGTCAATTCGCGAGGGTAAGTGATAGCGTCAGTTAGGGTATGCCTGGGTCGAAGATAAACAACATTGTGAAGAGTTTGGCCGTATGCTGGGGGCTGATCCGATGAAAGTGTCCCTTAAAGCCAAAAAGAGAGGTTTACCCCAAGTTTCTTTTTTGGATTAAAAAAGTTAGGGACGCTTGGTTCGGGGAATCACTACGCGGAGATCCAAGTGGTTGATGAGATATACGACAAAGCGGCAGCAAGATGTATGGGTATCGATCGTGTTGGCCAAGTGTGTGTCATGATCCACAGCGGGTCACGTGGCCTCGGACACCAAGTGGCCACAGGTTGGGTTTCTTATCACCAGATAGTGTGGTGCAAATGGAACAAGCGATGCAATCTGATGGCATCGAGATTAACGATCGACAGGTCTGTAAATTAATAACGGCAGCTGGCTTGTGCACGCATAAAAAGCACTTACGGCCAGGACTACTTGAAGGGCATGGCTGCCGCAGCCAACTTTGCCTGGGTCAATCGATCCACTATGGTTTGCTTAACTAGGCAGGCTTTTTCCAACGTATTTAACTGCTCGCCTGATGATCTTGATATGGGTTTGGTCTATGACGTATCCCACAATATTGCAAAAGTCGAACAACACATTGTTGATGGGAAGATCAAAACGCTGCTGGTCCATAGAAAAGGATCGACGCGTGCATTTCCACCCCATCACCCTCTCATACCCATTGATTACCAACTGATTGGACAGCCGGTTCTTATTGGAGGAACGATGGGTACATGTAGTTATGTGCTGACTGGTACCGAGAAGGGAATGATGGAAACGTTTGGATCGACATGCCATGGTGCCGTATGATTAAAATTAACTCAGGGGCGTGCTTTGTCTCGATCGAAAACTCGGTATTGCTAAAGTCTAATCAGACGAACCATCGACTATAATGAAGTTCTTGACAGACTTAAAAGTATGTCAATTTCAGTTCGCGTGGCATCTCCGAATTTAATTTCCGAAGAAGTAATGGGTTATATTAATTTAGGCTCCTGAATCGTATAAAGACGTGACTGACGTCGTAAATACATGTTTGGTAGAATTTAAATTAAGGTCACGAGGCTGGAATCAGTAAAAAATGCATTAAACTCAAACCTATTGCAGTAATTAAAGGTTAAATTTACGAACATTCGTTTTTCATCACTTGGCAGACGTCAAATTCTATTCGGTTCAAATTATAACTGTATCGTCTTTCATTTACATAACCTGGAGCAAATGATGGCAGTCGCCTCGTCAAACCGTCCTCATTTTAATGTGGATGAATGATCATCTCGGTGTTCTAAAGCACGAAGCCTTATTTATCAATATTTGATGAAAACCTGACACCAAAACTGTGGGAAATTATAAAATTCTTTCCGTTTAAACAGTTATATACATTTACTCATTTGCATTTGGCACGTGATGTAAAAAATTGCTTGTCTTCGTATTTCGATTAAGATTTTACTTGACACCTTCAACTACCTTGAATGAGAAGTAAAGAAATTACCCCCCTTTTCTAGAGATGTTTTGGGCGGAAGATTAAAATCGCTCTTATCTTCTTAGTGAATAAGAAAATAAGAAAGGTGCATTAGTGAAAAAAACATTAAATAAAATACAAAAAGTCTTAAGCAATAAGACATCAATACAAAAAACCAAACTTTCTAAAACAAATATAAAAGTTTAATGTCCAAATCTGATAAGAATGATTCTAAGGAGGTATGAGATAATTGGATATATTTATTTTTAATAGTTTAAACTAAAAACAGAACAGTTATACATGAAAAATGACATAAAATTGAATTGCATCCAATATTTACGTATTTTAAGATTAACGCACGTGAGTGAATTTTATGCATTTTTTAGGCGTTTATAAGGTGGCTCATTCTACCTTCGAAGTCTTCACAAACGGCATATCACTAATATTTCACTTTCTGTCATCGATTTATAACTATAACACGATTTATTAACGCGGATACTTCACCTTTGCTCCTAATCCAATAACTTCCTAGTATTAAAGAAATTCAACTGTTGATTTAGAAAATTTTCTGGGTAATTTTTGGATGTACAATGTGTAAAGGTGAAGTTACATCAAGTAACATCGTGAAGGCTTTTTAATCTCATTTAATTAATTGAATTATTTGAATCCTTGATTGGATCCACGTCATTTTTATAATTGACTATCTGTATATAGACAAAAACTTTACTCTCGAATGTGTTATCAAGAGACTGATCAAATGTTATGAAACCCACTTGGTCATATATTTTTAATTTATGATAAACGGATTTAACCTGGAAAAATTTCTGGGTTTGATTAATTAATTATTTTGTGAGAATCTATAATTATATAACCAAAAACTCATGGCCCACTCCTTCATTTTATTAGAAAGTACAGGGCTGTGCTTTTTTTTCCAAGAGTTAGATGTATTACCAAGAGATAATTGGCTGGTTATTCTCAAATAAATTTAAAAAAAATTGGATTTTAGTAAATTTTTTTAACTGATTTGAATCGACAAGATCAAAATTTTTGAGAATTTCGATAATTATAAAAATTGGCCCTTCCTAAAAGCCAGATAAATGTATATAAGGGTGGGAGTGTCTCGATATTATGTTTTTTGATTTTCAAGATGCTGCTACTCGATCAAGTAAGTGAAGCATTTCTTAAAAGCATTAATTCAAATTTAGGACTTATTTTAGATTTTCTCAAACGATTTTTTGAATAACGATAGGATAATACTCTTTCATTCGCTCTCTCTCTAAGAGTCTAACCGACTCTCTACCTTCGCGGGATATCTACTCTCTGTTTCCGAACAGCAGGTGATTTCCCTATTTCACGATTTTATATCTGTTTGCGTGTAAAACTGATAAATGCCACTGCTTGCGTATCGTACAAATATCCGGTGTATTTGGGCGCCAATATACTTGGTTATTAGTCAATTCGAGTCGTAACAAGTCAGATTAAATACTTGTAAACGCGCTTGTACATGAGGCGCATCTGCCGTTATATCATCTTATTGTTCGAGTGATCATTCAAATGTGTCAAGGATAAAATATGTGACTTTTCAAAAATTCAATCATGATCCTAGAAAGGGAAATCCAGTTGACTTTGTCCCATTCTTCAATGTAGCTCAGTAAAGATTCTGAATTTCCAAGATTTGAGATCAGGATTTCAGTGATATTAAGACGATTTTTTCTTCTTACACTTAGGAGCGGCAGTCTTGGGTTTATAAATACCTAAACTCTGGTATTTGTCAATAGGTTGTAACAAAAACCAGTTAGTACAAACATAAAATTTTATTCAAGGGTACATACATGTCTTTTAAGGATATATTGATGTTATTGGCGATTAGAGCACTTGCATGTATATTCGTTTCGTACACATAAGCTCCATGACTGACAATGTGTCCACGCGTAGAAATAACGAGCTGATTATCAACCCAAAATTTTGTTTCAAACCATGCATCTGTATGTTAATAAATTACAAGAACTTCAATACCATTTAAAACTGATGTCCCTTCAAAATATGTAATTATGATGAATCGGATTGGCTAAACAAGTCATTTGAGCCAAGCACGAATCTGAATTGAATGTCTGTTAATTATAGATGGAAAATAAGTGATAAACTCACATTTTACATGGGAACTGGGTAACTGCCGAGCTGTACATTTTGGGTTGGAAGAGGTTGAGGTACCATTTGTTCTATTGTTTTTGTTGTTTATCGAATACATTACGAGTTTAACTGATGAGTATCGTGGCGTTGTCACTAAAGAGCACCAAGTGGCACCAAAATAGGCAAAAACGGTGCTTTAGATGGTTCGAAAACGATGCCTTATCAGACAAAAGCCTTAATGGCGAAGAATATTTTTTCGGTAAACTGAGGCCATGATTGAACCCAATAAGCAGCTGACATTCAGATTATTTACCAACATTCACTGGCTTCAACTGCAGTGGCAAATAAGTCAACTGACCGACGGTCCAAGATTTAACATGGCCTGAATCATGTTCAATCAAAAATTAAACGAGTGGCGAGTAACTGTTAAGCTGAACTTGAAATGAGTATTGTAAAATGTTTAGGAAACTTAAATGTACCAAAAGTTCCGAACCGAGTTCAGCTTTATCCTCAAGAGAAAGAATATTGAATAGAAGAAATCAAGCTATAGGTATGAAGTTCTGGAACTTTTTGTCAATAAGTAGAAGAGTGGGTTTAACACAGATTCTCAGAGTGTTTCTGAAGTTAAAAATCAACGTTAGCGATTTTCTCGGCAACAGTTATGTTTGATGCGTTAGGTCCATAAAATTGGGATCATGATTTAATATCAAGGTTCACAGATGCTCACAATTATTTAATATGGGGTAATCGAAAGGAGATGGTTTGCAAGTTTTAAAACTTCTGTGTATGAAAAAAAGACGTCGAGAATGGATTCAATTATTCCGCATTTGATAGCACAAACTATCAGCCACTTCCCGCAACGTTTTTCTGGAATGTTTACGCCACATGAAGCGGGAATTGGGTAGATCACTTTGTAATTATTGAATAGCCTTATCTTGAAGTAATTGGGTGGGAGAAAACGATTTATGTACGAACTCCTTTATAGTCTGACACATATGGTCGATTAGTATATCGTAAAATATGTTTAGTAACTGTGATTAATCATAGATCATCAACCAAAAATTAGAGTAATCCACATGTTTTGAACTAATTAGATTTCTTTTCTTTCTAGCAAACAATCTAGTATGAACCTAACAACGAAATATTTAATAGTCAAACAGTATGTTAAGTATCTGCGTTCAACACATTTTTATCGATGAATGCAATATGATCTTTACCGAAACCAATAAAAGGGTAAAACCTTGGTTGTTGACATTGTTTTAGGTTTAGACTGAAAATACTTGGAAACAATCAATTTTAGAAAAAATATCATTATTTTTTCAGGGTAAATCTTATCACGGTGGCCAATGTTATAGCAATTCAAAGTTTTGAAGATTTTATGCTCGATGTTAGTTAAGTATGTCAATGAGAACTGTCATATATATGATTTTTTGGCTAAATTAATATAGAACAAATTATATGATTTAGTTCACCGGCGCTTGACATGCATTAACGAAAGCTTCTCTTTTATCTCAGGGGATTCGTGAAATTATCGTTTAAAGGAAATGATGTGCATTTTTTAGGTGATTCGAAAATGTGATATATTATACCCTGGTCATCGAAGGGAAATGTCAATTTGATGTTGTTAGCAACTAAATCCTGATTTAAATAATAAGTAATAATCATACACTGATAAAATCTTCACAAACGATTGTATAACCTTGTGAGATAAACAGCTTGGTCAAAAAGAAATATGAACTATCATATCCAATTATGTCGTTTACTCTTCTGATGAGTGTTCATACTCGAAATCATTTATTCACTTAAATGACTACAGTTACAAGTTTGTGACCTTTATATAAATTATCTTTAGCAATAAACTAAATTTCAAAATGACTTTGTCTATGTTTTGATTTATATAATCATTTAGTCGATTTTCAAAGACGTGTGCTTGATTTTCAAGTTACAGACTCATTCCCTTCAGCCATATTTGGTTGAATTTGTTGGAAACAAAAAAGTAATCTAGTATAAGTTTGAGTTTTTATAATATTCCATTACATTAGGGATTATGCTTATCAACGACAAAATACAGTAGAATCTCGATTATCCGAATTTTGGATATCGGAACATTCTTGTGTAAAGATTTTTCAGAGTACACTAGAATTTGGTTTATATAAACCTTGGTTATTAGAATATCCATTATCAGAATATTTTTAGGATTTTTTGGGAATTTTCAAATGTTACAATTAATCTCAGGATAAAAATTCAATTCATTCAATGATGACAAAAATATCCACTTATTTCTATTGACAAAGACATATTTTTATAGATTCGAAACAACAACCATGATAACAACGGCGTCTTTTACAAATAAACTTTTAAGGTATTTAACGAGTTATATCCACGATCGACGAAAACAAGAAAACGTGTTGTTCTGACATTAAAACAAGGGTTATAAATCGTTAAAGGCTTGTAAAAACGGTTATTCTAGGTCATGTCTGTTTAAGATATATGCGTTAGGCAATCAACAATATCTGATGCTGAAAAACAAGATGATGAACGATCAAATATATTCAATGTTCTTTCTCAGAGAATGGTAGCCTAGACCCAAAGATTATAAGAAATGTCTATGAAGATGTTGAAGACTGCATATCCATATGATTTTTTCAGACCATCAGTTTCATTACCGATATTTGCTCCCATAATATGCATAAGGAAAAATGTTTGTTTGAAAAATTTAATTAAAATACTATCTTGTAAGCCAGTAATGCATGGTATCAAAAATTTATAAATCGGAACTGTATATCAGAACTGGGAATGATGGAAAAAAAGTCGTACAGTGAGTAGACAAGAGATAATACAGAAACTCAACCAAATATTAATATTCTGTAAAAGAAATGAGGATTTAAATAAAGGGGTTTATTGTAAATCGAATGATCAAAGTTAATGTTTTTATAAATAAAGAAATTGCTGACAAACTAAAAAAACTTATCCGCATGATATAAAAAGTGAAATTTTAGAAAAAATGATGGCGCTATCGCTTGCTACGTTGTTGATAGTTTGGATTTGGTCACGCAATACTATGAACCACAAAACGAACGTAACTTCTCATTATTGTGTCCTAAAGCTATTAGTCGGTAGCGTGTAGAAGGATATTTACTTTGAAACCAGGAGCTATCACTCAATATGTTTTCCCAAAAATATTAGAATAGTATCTTAAAGTTAATATTTTTTCAAAATTGGGATTCAGGTTTAATTACAATTACCATGTTTTTCAACATTGATTGCACGTATTACCTATATTTGTGTCTCATCTTAACGATATTTATGGCACATCTTAATGCTAATCATGGCGCGACTTAAAATATTTTTCGTTTTTCTTAATTATATTATGGCATTTGGATATTTGCCATCCATTTTTTCCTAGAATAAGTAAAATCATAATGCTTAATAAACCATATAAAAATATCCTTAAGATATGCCATAATATTAAGAAATACTATAGATATTTTGAGTCGCGCCATAATTATCAATATAAGTTACCATATGTACCATCATGATGCCCAATAAATTGTGAAAAACCGTATCCGAAGTAATTGGGACCACGGTTACTTTGGATAATCCTAGGTTCAACTGTATACTTTTGTGGACGTATATTATTTTTATTAATCTCGTTACGAATCAGCAAATCTGCATAAGTTACAGGGCTAAATACTTTTTTGTCCTTTGAATTATATAGGCAGAGCTATTACAAATCACATATGATTCCAGAATTAACCGATATCAATTTTAAAGATATCGCAATACATCGAATAATCTGGAATAAGTGCAATGAAAAAGAAAACTACTTTTTTCTATCTGTCAAATATTTAAACCTTTCAAGTACTTTTGATTGATTTTCTATGTCCTTCAAAACTTTCGTTCTCATATAAAAAATTGGACAGTCACGACTTGGTCAAGTGAAGGTTTTACTTGGTACAGATAACTTCTTCAACAAAACTACCTTGACATCTCTGGCATTCTGTCCAAAGCGAATCGCATTTATCTTGAAAAGAGTTCATTTTATTCATCTCATTTGATAAAATACAAATGAAATTTTCATCGCAATACGAGCAGAGAGCATCAGATAAGGGTTTATTTTCCCCATTTTTGTCAATCGACGATTTACATCCAAGACAAGATTTCTTTGCTTGGCTAAATTTTGCTAATAAACCCACAGAGGAAACAGTGACCGATCTAGTTCGCGTATGCTCTCCTTTCAATAATATATCTTCTGTTTTTTCATGAAGAATAGGGTCAAATAATCTGGTCAGAGGTTTAGACAATTGGTTTACGAGATAATAGTCATTATCAATCGGTATATTATTTTCAAGAACGTAAAGTGGGTCCTCTGCTTTCTCATATGCTCTATCCTTCTTTTGTCCCATTATATAAACAAACGGTACACGATCCCCCAACTTTGGAGCAGATCCAGGATCCCGTTTTTTCAAACGCTCAGCCAACTCCGAATGAGGTTGCTTGTTGGCATAATCCTCTCCTGTTTTCCTGAGTTCTTTTGTTATGATCAATAAGGATATGTCAATTTTATTCATCAACAGGTCGGAAATCGTCTGGCAAGCATGTTTGACTGCTCCATTCGGATCACGTTCAATTAATATTTTGTAAAGACACGAGCTGACTAGATTGGCCACCAACAAGCAATTATCACGTCTAACTGTTTCGATTCCTTTGCAATCGATGCGGTCATATTTCTTGGGGTTTGTGTATAATAGACCGGCATATCGTTTTTTGTTGATCAACAGATATGGAAGATAAACCTTTTCGAATTCTAATTTGATGGGTTCAGGAAATTGGGATGAGACATACTTAGCTGCCTCTTTAGCCAATGTCATAGCCTCTTGGATATCAGGGGTGCCAAATTTAACCATTACTGAATCGGTGTCCCCATATATCACCTAATTTAGTACCAACGTTACTCTAGCGTTGAAATTGTAGCCGTTCTTGGTGTGGTATTTATTCTCCACTACGTTTTTGGTTTGTTCAATCATTGCTCGACCAAATGCAGTCACGCTCTGAGATTAAAAAATTATAAACTCCAGATATTTCAAGGCAAGGTAACCGACCAACTTGTGCACCAGTGAAACCATAAACCGAGTTGGCACTTAGTTTGATTGCTAACTGTCGACCATCATAAACCTAGACATTTTTTGTATCATCATACCTTTCGTTTAAGTGGGTTTTGTTCAGTTTTCAACAATATTTTTACTCTAAATTACATCAATACAAACTGTTTTCTCGCATCAAGTAAATTTTGAAGGATTCTAGGAAGAATCCCCTTTCTTATGTGCTGCTTGACAAAGTAATTTCCACATGGGGTCACAGTATAGTCATCCTCATTCATAGACTTAGCTTGACGAGGATTCAATAGAGTTGAGTAGCAAAGATTATGACAAATCATGATGGATGGGTATAGAGATACAAAATCAAGTGTAGCTATCGGGTCGTCATAATACCCCTTGACCGGCTCAATGACTGTGGCACCTTCAAACTCTTCACCTGACGAAGGGTTAACGGTAGGAATTAGTAGGTTCTCAACTTTGCATGCTCGTATTAATTGAGAGATGACTTTTACTTGTTGACCTCTTGTGATCAAAAAGTTCAAAGGCACACCTGTAACCCTGGACATTTCAACGTGATTTGTAATAATCATCAGTTTGTCGAGGAGTCTGATCGGTAGGTAGGAGTCTTTAAGGCAATAAACGGCTAGACGTCTACGAGAATACTCATCACCATTCTGTAGGTCCGTAATAATAGAATATGCGACGTCCTCTTTCTGCTCTCCAAGAAAGTGAAAACTCACGTTATTCAGAGTGTAAGACCTTAACTTATGCTCTCGTAGTAAAATTTGGTATACATCCAGTTGTAAGCGTCCTGATATATTGACTGATTTGTTGTCTCGTCGGCCAAATGCACGGTTTTGAAATGTTGTACTTCTGACTCTTGAAGCTTCAGATTTGATTCTACCAATGTGTAAAACCTCTGTAACGCCGAGATGATTGGCCCGGTCAATCAAGTAGGGGGTGTCAAAATTGAAAATGTTATATCCAGTGATGATATCAGGATCGACGTCAATTATGAATCTGGCCCAACCTCTTAACATTTCTTTTTCAGTCTTATAGGGCATGACACATGCACCAACGATGGGGGCACACGAGCCCAATGTAAAGACGACTTTAATAGTCTGATCCTCATGCCCATAAATGGTAATTGTGTTGGCAATTTGTATAACTTGATCAATTGTAGCCTCGGGAAAAATCCCCTTTCGGCCAGAGCATTCAATATCATAGCTAAGGATTCGGTATGGTGCAATAGAATCCCATTTATCATCGGGTAGTATTTCCAAGTTTTCCCAGTCGATATCAACCTCGATTTGGCAATTACTTTCAAGTTTTTCGTTCTTGCTTTGGTATGTTCCTCGTTTTAATCTGACCCAATTGCAACCTGATAAACCAACATCAGCCATAAACCGAATCTCGAAATCTATATTACTTTCATAAATATTGGAAAATTTGAACGTCCCGCCACTATAACTAAGGCCAGCTTCGAGATGTTTTTTGCACGTAGAAACCATGGCCGTCGTAGCAACAATGATTTTAAAAAAAGGTTTCATACCATTACTCGAATAACCGTAAAGGCTTTCTTTGTTTTCCATCTTAATAGATAAAACAGCCTGCTTAACTTTGGCATCATTTTGATGCTCTTTGAGAATCGTTTCGTTGAGTACCTTATGCAGATTTGGAATATAGTGTTCGTCGAATGCAGAAGGCGCCTCGACATAAAAGTAAGGCCTGAACCCAAAGCAATTAACAAGAACGCTATTTCCTTCCTTACTTACACCATATATCCTCAAATTTGAACCATAATCGCAATACTTCGTGATAATATGTTGTGGCGTGACACCTGAATTAAAAAAAGGATCACCATGCTTTATATCTATATCAATGGTCTGAAAAATAATCTCTCTCTCAGCTAGATTAATGCTCGTCACTTTGGGCCGCTTGAACCGGCTTTTCTAAATGTAAGTAAAATGGTAAAAAAAACGAAAATAAATAATATATGGTTCAAAATGATGTTATTGACTAGGAGTGTGCAAGCGGTTATTAGGTTGGATTACAGGCACATTTTTGTCGATAAATTAACTAAGCGTAAGAGTGCCTTATTATTGTCACTTGATTGACTGTCCAATGAAGAGAAAAGGGGGATAACAAAGGACTTAGCTGACAGAAAATACAGCTCGGAGCCCTCTCTCTGTGCAAGAATACTTGCCCTCTTCAGGGTAGCGCGTAGATAAAGGTGTGACGGCCTGATCAGCCATCCAGAAGACATTATTGACCTCAATGGCTCGAAAGTCGAGGTAATGGTGGACAAGGACTCCATAAACAAACTAGACCTTTAAACGGACCCAAAGATCATAAGAGAACAGGCAGAACTCTCGGAGTGATAAAGGCCTCTTCTCGACGGAGTTTCAAAGGATCATAGCATAATCGTTCCATAAGTCACTACACTTCTATCTGTCGGTTTAAATGACCGTTTAGGCATCCTGCGATGTGCTCCCAAAACACTCCACTCCAGGACGTCTAGCCTAACCCCTGCTGTTCGATCTTAGGAAATTAGTTGTTGGTGATTAACACCATAGTGTAACTTAGTTTTAGTCTCTTATGATTATACATTGATAATCACATTATAATGAATTAGGTGGAATTTTTATATCAAATGAACTCTTACATGTGGAATAAAAAGAAATATACACTAGAACTTGTCTTATTCTTGGCACTGGATTCAGGGAGAGTCCTGCTTCCATTTCTTAGAAGAACAAAAGACCAAGAACTAGGAAGCGCCTCTTGGGAAGATAGAGGGCAGTCAAGAGCGCACTAAGATACGAATCAGAGGCCGTTACAATGCCCTGAAGGTTAACGAAACCAAGCCAGCACGAGTGAGAAGTCTACTCGTTTGATCAGGATATTTTGGACTGTCTGTCAGTCCAACTGGCAGTGTTGCGAAGGACGCTCCCGAAGCATCTACAACGGAAGGAATCGGCATCACGCTAATGATGAAACGCGGATAAGAGATATTCTATGACTGATATCATAGCTAAGACTAAAAGGTAGTTTTTCCAATTTTGTCTTTACGCAACCATTTCACGTGTAATTTTCCAGATTAGAAACGATAAATAAACTGTTATTGAATTCACTTAGTGAAATTTGAAAAATTCCCGTTATTGTCTAAAAAATAAATATTCATTTAGATTATTGAGGAAATTCGACCCAAAAAGAATTTAAAAAAAATCACTCATAAGGTTAGATGATTACAAACGGTTATATTTAAGTTTTTAAAGGGGTAAATCAAAGATAATAGCATCATCAGGCATCAAATCACGTTTGAAGTCCTTTTTCATATTTGTAAACAGACGTTTTATGGAATGAATTCCGTTAATTCGTGTATAGAGTTTATTATCAATGAATGAATGAACGTGGGGTCAAAAAAGATTGAAACAAGAAAGAATCCTTTATTCTTTTATTAAAAAGCAAAAAGATGGTACCTGTTCGCTATGTTGTAGATCCTGTGAGCCCGTATCATCATCGAAAAACTGTTCAAAGTTCATAACAATATGCGCAAGGTATCAGACAAGGCGGGAAAACAGGCCATGCGCTTTTTAGGCACTTACACTCACTTAAAAGGCACAAAATTCAAAAAATTGAATAAGATGTTCAATGTTAGCACTCTGGGATTAGCTGATGCTCCTTCTAGCGAAAAAGTGGATTTTTGTTTCAACTGGAGAGCTCAAATCCCAGGCATAATTTATCACAAACCATAGAAAGTTAGTATTAAGACAGCATTTCAGAACACCACATTCAGACAATGATTTCCAATCAACAATAAACACTGACGTTGCATGCGCAGAAAAATATAAATTGTTGTTTAATTGAATAACGATCGAGAAGATATTCAACACCAAAATCAGATAAATTGATCCATAAAAACCGAAATTTGAGTGACTTCATGATAGAGTGGCCGTTTGGTAAATGACAAAATGTTGGATCACTTTCCAGGTGCCATCTCAACCACGAGAGTTTTGAAAAATTTACAAAATACACAAAAAGTTGAATAATCCTTGTGTGGATCCATCATTTATTTTATTACAGAAGTCCTGAATCTGCCTAATCATTTTAGGGATTTGTCTAAACTACATGATTATGTTGTGGTGTTTTACCATTTTTGAAATGAAAATCCCATTTGTTTTCATGGGCGGTTATTTAGAACACAGAAGGGATCTATCGAAGAATGATAGATCGTATTGACAACAGAAAAAAAATATTTTTCGCTTAAAAGCATGAACGCTAACTCAAGGAGTACAGGGTGATTTTTATCCTCATAAAAATTTACATTACACCAATACTTCCAAGTGTTATTCCATAAATTAATTTTTTTCCATGAACATGTTTTTTGGATAGATCCATGTAGGATAACTAAACCAATTTTGTTTTCTATGATTCAACTAGCATAATCACTCATGAATTGATACGTCAGCAAATTTATCCTTGTCATGACATAAATCTCAAAAATCTGTGGAAATATTTAATTATAAGATACTGGGTTTAAAAATGATAGAAGTATTTCGAAATCGAATCAACACGACATCAGTTAATCCTTTTGTGATAATATTTCAAATATAAATATCAAGATTCAAAGAAACATTAAAACGCGGTATTTTAGAATCTCACGAATTATGTATCACCTACGGCACAAACTAAATTTAGAAGATCTAAAAAGCTGAATGTTTTCAGATTCATCTTAGCCGGAATAATCCTAGCGTGCTGATCATGGTTATGCTTTCGTGACGTCACCGATAGTAAAGAACTCATCAGCTTAACATTGTTTACAATCTTGTGCGCCTCTAAATCTAGCTACCTCAACAATTCATCCACATGATAATGTATCGGATCAAGTTGTCGCCTGATAGAGATATATTTATTGATGCAGGGTGAAGATAGTGATGGGATCTTAAAAAGTACTCGATAAAATAATATTTGGCATGTACATAAATGATAATTAAGGTAATGCTATTATCTCTCGGCGAATAAAAAATAACCAACGATGAATGAGGATATTGTTGGAATAATATTGAGCCATGAGAATTTTGAATTTGAAATCCAATAACAGAAAGCATATTGAAATAATCAGAGCAAAAATTCAGTTTAACGAAATTGTTATTTCCATTGCAAAATATTGAATTTTGACTTACACAGTTGTATGAATCATAAATACTACGTCATTGGGAACGTAGATGGCTTTTGAATTGAGGATTCTCTCTATCAGCCTTTTATTATAAATTGATATAAGGTCTATGATCATGCCTTCATGAACAAAGTGTTTTTATCAGGATCCATGATGTTGACTTAACTCGTCCTATGTTCATCATTGACAAAAATGTAAAAATATTATTAAAAACAATACCGATTATTAAGAGTTATGTTTCATTAGATTATAAAAATATCATTTTCTTGTATATTTCACCATGTGATGTATCGAAAAAATTGGATGTATCTCTGAAATACTGTCACTACACTTCTATAGTTTTGGTCTTTTATTTTGTTTGTTTAAAGGTGCCGTTGCAAGATTGACTAAATTGGAAAAAATAAGTTGATGAAACTTTCTTCAAAAACATTTATAGTTTAGAAAAAAACAAAGCAATAAAAGCCATAAACTGTGACCAGAATGTTCAAAAAACAAGAATAAGAAAATACCTGTTTTTTTTAGGACCTACACTCTGACTCTTCTATGATTGAACTCCGATTGTAAAAAAAACCTTATGTATGTTGGATTAAAGTTAAGACACTGTCTATTCACCGTATAAAGAATTACAGAGACATTTTCTGTTGTACGTCTAACCATATATCATATCGTTGTTTTTCCCCTCCTAAAACAACACTTTACTTGTTACTGACTCTCATAGCAGTTAGATTGGCGTGAAAAATGACTTTAATCAAAGTCAAATTGTTATCATATGGAAGAAATTCTAAAAATTGGAAGTTAAAACCTTTAATATTGCAATGTTTGTGGAAATAACAAATATCTAGAAAAAAATAATGAGGATCTATATCCACTGATAGGTTTGAATTTGAGTGAATAATAGTTTTTGAGGTTTAAATCACCTGTTTAAACAAAATAAGAAATATTTTGATATCGATATTATTGGTCTAACTGGACAGCTAAAAGATTTGAAATTGCCATCGATTGAAGCAGAATAGAATGGGAATTGATTGACTATTCAATATCAGGGAACGTTTTTGAGGGGCACAATTCTTCAAAAGCCAGTGTTAAGAGTGGTTTTCATTTCTGATGGTCATTAAATTAGCTCATTCAATACTTTCACTCCATCGCGTCAAAGAGATATTAAACATAGAAAAGCTCAGGTGATATATTTGCCGTGTTAGAAATCGACTAATTTAAAGGAATTTGACAGTATTTTTTTCCAGATTCAACAGTGGTTCACGATCATATTTCAGAAAACTCCGGGGCTTTCAAACCGCAAGTTTTTACTATGGTATATGAAACCAAAATAGTCATCTTTTTTTCGGCGTGAAATGAGTATTCCGAAGATTTGAGTGGTTATAATTCGTAAATAAGTCTCTTTCAAGGATTTTGAGTGTTTTCCCGTTATTTGAAGGGACTTATGCTTCCATGTAGAATCATGGAAGCTTTAGTAAATCGATTAAATTTTATATGGACTTTCAATTTTCCATGATTGAACATTTTTCTACTCTGCCGTAGATGTAACTTGTTCCTTTACAAAGTATTGGAAGCCATGTCATCAGATGCTGCGAACATCTGCTCAATTCAAGAATTTAAAAGCAAGAAAGATCTGATAAGTTGAATGCTCATTCTTGTCAGCATAAGACAAACAGAAACTAAAGAAAATAACACTTAAAGATTAGTATGTGCTGTATCATTAGCGCGTATTTAAAAATGCCTACCTGCGTAAAACTAGTTTGATGAAATTTAAAGAAGACTTATGATCACATATTCGTCTAATCTTGACCACTATAATCATATTTTTAAATGCTTCGGGATCAAAAATATTGAAAGAACTAATCAGAATTGATAATTTAAAAATGTTATCCCATATTTCGATATTCTGAAGACAAACGTAGCTTACATTCATTGTAAAAATTTCATTTTTAGGACAAACACTGCGAATAATTTAATTTGCATAAAATACTTCATCAGCCAACTTTTCGGATTTCCTCACACTGTTTTATGATGGAATGGAACCAAACCAAGTGATTCTTTGATGTTTTATATGAAATCGGACTTGTTTTAGAGAATTAGAAGAATCGCGATAGCTCGACGCTCATTTAACTCGCAACCGGTACCTACACGCTACTCTCGATTGCTAAGTGGTTGGTGGTTCGCTCATGGGTTCGCCACGTTGCCTTGACAAAAATAAGGGAATTTATTCATTATTACGGGTATGTATTGTTACAATACCAACATGTTGTTCTTTCTTAGCTAATGGATATTACGGTATCTTTAAAACACTTTTAATAACATCTTTGGAGAATAATTACTTTAAATGGAGCACCTGTAGTTTCACACTCAAGGCAAAATCACATTAAATTTAAGTGAACAATTCACTAAAATTTAATATGGTAATTTTTAAGTTTCTGTAGAAATGTATATTATACCATTCTGATTAGGTAACCTTGAATCTAAATTGGTACAAAATATTCAGATTGTGTTCGACTAACACTAAACTTTAGTCTTGAAAGGTCAACCATTGCTATTGAGACCAGTGTGGATACAGACTTAACGTTCATATCTAGACGATTGAAATAAGAAGTTATCAGCCGGGCCACGTTTGACGCTTATTATGATGGGATTAATTTTACGAATCTGTCCGAAACTAAATAGGAGAACTACTGAATCTGATATTTAAATCATTGTTTGAGAAGCCTAGTTTAACAAAATTTTGAAACACCATCAAGGATCAACGTTCAACTGTGATCCATGGCATATTGTTCAAAATCCAGAAGCTGGTATAAATAAATTTATACCTGGTCAATCAGAAAAGTTTGGCTGTCTAGATGCTAAAATCATCCTTGCAAACAAGAACTTTAATCATCTTATCGATTTCACACTTCGATCAGCAAAGCAAAACATATTTTGTTATGTACTTTTTGTGGCAATGGCATTAATATGGAAGTTTTTAACTATGTTTCAAATTATTAGCTGAAAGTGAACGTCGTTATAATTGTGCTTTTTATTTAGTAAAACATCTATTTATCAGAAAAACGTAATCTTTATTCCAAAGATTCAATAAAAATGGCTAAATACTGTTCAGCTCACAGATTGTAAAGGTTGAAATATATAGCTACTTGTTTCGTATCAATCAAGGCATGAAAAGAAAGCCGTCTATGGAAACTTAGATCAAGAAACAATTTCAAGTGGTTCTTATCGACTTTAATTGTGTTTTTAGGGTTTGAATTTTAAAGATGTTGTATTCTTTTCACCTGGGATGGAATAAAGGTCCCCGATTGGTTACTTCCAATTTTGAACTGCTTCTTTAGAAAATACAAGATTTAATTAGCCAGGTTGCAATTGCAGAATAAATTAAATTTATTCGATAAACAAGCAATATTTACGCGAGGAAGCTACATTTACATTTTCGAATGTTAAAAGTCAGAAAAGATCCAAATAACATAAATATTTTGAATTCTTCCTTTTAGGACCTTTACATTTGCCGACAGTATCTATTAGTTTTAATAAATTTTTCGTAAATGCAAAATGAAAATCATACTTGAAAAAGAACCGAAAAGCATACAAAAGTTCTACCTATTCAACGAATCATGCTTGTCACTCTCGATCGCCGAAATTTTAAACAGGTTAAACACGCGGGGATTAGTTCATATTTAAATAGTATAAAAACACGATCACTTAAGATAGCCTCTTGAAGACAGAGTTTAAAACTGTTAACGCGAGATTCTATATTCTCAACTATATCTTGTGATATTGGTTCATGCTTTTCGAAATACATTTGAACGGAAACTCCGTCTACAAATATCGCCTAATACGAAGAGAGCGATTTCAGATAGTTAATCATCATAACCATTGGTGACCACATCTAAAGAAAATCACTTTGTTTCCAACTAGATCCATACTGAACGTTTGTTGGGTCAAGATTATTTCAATTCATACTTAAACAGTACTTCTACCTGGTTGGTGAAAAAAGGTTCAAGGATCTGGTCAACATCAGTCTATTAATTATAAACATTGAATAAACTCACTGAAAGTAAAACTAAATGAATGACCACATTAATAGACGCTTAGATATATGGATTAATTCTATAATTTTATAGGTCAGAAAATAAAAATTCATACAAAAAAGGGGGTCAAACATCTAAAATTTTGAAACTTGAAGGTATAATATATTACGATCAAATAAACTAAAGGACCATTGGGTACATATTTTCAATATTTTTTCAAACAACGGCTATAGTTTTATTTACATTGGAGCCATTTACCTTTTGATACTTCTGATAAACAAGATAAAATTTCAGAATTGTCCACGATCTATTGATTACTAGATGGATTTGAAATCCCTTTTGAGACGATTTCTTGGTATCTTCTACTATCTTGTTACGAAGTCATTGAACGGCTCTTCAAATGATAAGTTAGCTCGACTAGACGCAAAAACCAGACAAAAAATAAGAATATAATCAGCAGCGAAATATATTTGGAATGATAATTTTAAAGTTATTAGTTAATGTTGAACAAACATCCCGTGATATTTAACTCAAAAATAAGACGATAGACGGCATGCTAGCTCTCTTAAAGAATTTTAAAGAACAATGTTAGCCATCAATCAAAATTCGCGAAAGGAGGAAATATCCATCTGAACCAGCACCATATATAATTCAAGCTTATTCCAATCTGTATATCTGTTACTATTTGACTTTATCGCATAATACAAGAAACCACCGATTTCGAAGCATGGCTCAAAAAGTTCCCACACTTTCAATTGTTCACCATTAAACTTTTTTCACTGTTTCATTTGGTAAGGCTTATGCCTTCATCCCCTCGCTCTGGCTAGACTCTCCATCGAATCAGAATCCTTGGTAAAATCTCCACATGCATGCGGCTTAGCTAATTGCAAGTCAGCCGCGTCTGCGCACACGGCTATACGATCAGTTAATGCAGAACATCTCAAAGCTTGCTAGAGAATTGAGGTTTCATTTGTGTCCGAAATCTGATC
This sequence comes from Thelohanellus kitauei, assembly GCA_000827895.1. Taxonomy (NCBI): domain Eukaryota; kingdom Metazoa; phylum Cnidaria; class Myxozoa; order Bivalvulida; family Myxobolidae; genus Thelohanellus; species Thelohanellus kitauei. Next base: position 416,553 of record JWZT01002428.1, read on the forward strand.
ATTCTAAGGAGTTGAGGTGTTTTTTCAATTTATATCAAGAAAATTTATTCAGAATAATTACCCAGCGCTAAAGAAGAATAATCCCGATTTCCCCTTCCTTATTCGAGAGGCTCTGGAGACCAAACCTAAAATATATATTCGCTTCGGTCAATGATTCATTTATTAAGATGGTCTTGTTGAGAAGTGCATCGACGTTTCAACCCTTCAAGAAAGTGAGATACTACCCGAAATTATGAGAAATATAGATAGATAATATTACATTCATTACTTAACCACAAATTAATCAAGATATTTTCTGATTTTGTTACGATTATTACAAATAATCAACATGCCTGTGCCTGTACGCAGAACGAAATTTCTTGAAATATTAAATGATCGTCTCGTTTCTATTTTAGAAAGCGATACGTTGGGGATGTGATATTTAAAGAGGTTGACTAACTGGTTTCAAAGTTATGAAGGGTGCCACTGTATACTGTCCTGTAAAATCAAATATGAGAGTAGTTTCAAGTAATATGAATTTTCGAAAACAACTATTTTTACATACAGGCTCCTCAAGAATATATTATATTTGACAGTGATCATACTGCCTTTTCTTATAATATCTCTAAAAAGTTTTAACTGCGAAAATGACAACTGGAGCATGTTTGATGTGACACGTATTTTTTTTCAGAATCGTAAAGTGGACCGTTAGATACGCTGAGAATGCATTAAAAGCATTAAATAGCTGAACTTGCCTTAAAATTGTGACCCATTCTTTAACAAAAAATTATTATCGGTCAGAACGACGGTGAACGTTTTTGTTAGGTTGTAACTGAGTCAATGATATAAAGGTTGAGTTATCAAACACAAGGCATTCACGTTTCCATCATTAAGATCAAGTCTCAAAGATCAAATATAAAAAATTGTAGATCTAAGCCTATCCTTCCAGACCTAGGCTGTATAACTAGTTTTGTCCCATCCTTCAAATTGTGACCTTGTGTTTATGTTACCCCAAGCGACGGGGTTAACCTCAAGTAACAAGGAGCGAGTGTCAAATAATTTTATCGTCATAAACGTGACAGATTTTGTCACGGTATCTGAATAGGGTTTTGTGTAAAGAGACCTAGTAATAATCATGCAGATCAGGCTGAGTTTATCATGACCCGCGTGTAAAAGATTAAGATCATAAATTTCAGAACTAATCATATCAATAGGTACTGCATCAACTTTAAGCCCTTTATAGCAGGAATCTAGTCGTTCGTGGTCACGATCCCCCCTTTTCCGCCTCCAACAATTGTTTTTATGCTTATTATTACAGAGAATAAACGTTTCATCGGTCTTTATTCATAAACCCCTCAAGGTAATTTCGTTATACGTCTTCAGACATCACATTTTTTCCTCAAGAGTTACTAGGTCAACCCAACTACGCTGAAAGGTTCTGTCATAATGGTCCATAGTTTATATGTGACAAACCTTTTAACCTAGATATTCCATTCAAAAAGTAAGTTGATAAGACTTTGTAACGAAACCGTGTAAGTTAATTAGTAACAAATGATTAGTCAATCTTGGTAATCTGTTCTATGAGCTCAGTCGGCCAGTCGGAGTTTGATAATCACAGAACACAACCCCGTACTTGTTAAAAGTTCACATCAAAATAAACCGACTTTTGTTGTCAGATACGTCTTCTACGAATTAATAGTACATAGTTCAAAACCAGTTTGGATGAAGAGGATTATGATTGGAAAAAGAAGTATTTTCCCGGGTATGCGTTCACTCGTAAAATAGTCTCATCTAACTATAATTGGACGATAATCATCCTTTTGACATTGACGTAATAAAACATACACAATCAAGTTTTGTTAATTACAAATGCCTGCTCCAGGCCCGATAGATTGCGGTTATATATCGAGGATCTTGGTCACAATGTTTGTGGTAGCTATATTCAAAAATGTTTAGTTATTATAACTGGTTCTGATGGAAGGTACTAAATAATGGGTAGGTATTTAAATTGTGAAGGTATAAAGAACATCAAATATCAAGAATAAATTTGATCTTTTTTAGGTTAGGTTTTCAAATAGTGTGTGCGATGGCAACGTGAACGATCATAAATACGAGCCGTTAAGTTCTAAAACCCAGGGGATTTTCCAAGTTTTTTTCATTCCAATAGAAGATGGATAATTTGGCAAACCTCTTATTAATGGGTATGCTTAATGAACTGTTAAAATGCTATTTCACATTTTTTGGATGAAAAATAACTCATATTTTTATGATGACTAGAATTCAACCGTTTGTTACTTGTTGACTTCACATGGAAATAAGAATTAATATGGATAATCGATAAATCTGTATCACTTACTTTTATCCATTTCAAGTTATTTGAAGACATTCGATCCGTGATAACACATATGATCAAATTTAAGGGTTACCATCTGTTGACTATTTGGTAACAAACATTGAATAATTATGATTACATCCTCTTATAGATGTATAATTACAAATTGATAAAAGAAAACAGTTTTTAATTGTAAAATACATAAATAGGGAGCATTCGAGCATGATAAAGAACAGTAAAAATCCACACAGCATCTTGAAGTAGGCCTTTTGTTGTCATTAGATTTTGTAGGATTATCGAATAATTCATCAAAATAAATCAGGATCTAACGTTAATCGTAGTTTAGGAACAATTTAACGAAGTTTGTGCTTCTAAATCGAATATTTAACATATGGTTTGAAAATCTTCATTTCGGGTTGAAGATTATTTCAAATATCCTGAAAATAAAGTTTAAATATTTATTCAAACTTTTAGAGACATTTTCCTTCTGAATCTTGAATTTAGGTTATTCAAAGTTGGTCGCTGTTTTAACGTAGCTATGAACAAGAATATTGTTAGATCGGAAAGTTCAAGTTCTTGAATAGGAAATGACATGTTTATAATTCATGTATAGAATTTACAATAAACTTACTTAGACATTCAAAGGGTGTAGATATCAGTCTTGAATTAAGCGCTCAACCAATTTAAATAGGCAATCATTCAAATTTTGAAATGTAATCTTATGAAAACGGATGGCCCATTCCTCACAAAACGGTTATTTGAGATAGATGGTAATTAATAGAAAAATAAACAAAAAATTTGAAAGTTGATAAATTTAACTTTTCAATCAAAAACGAAAGAATACTAACCACAATTCAGGAAGTTTAGTTTATTTAGTTGCACCACTTTTCGGATATGGAATTCCGAGCGGCTATTAAAACAACAATTGAGACATTTCAAACAAACTAAAGAGCTGATTTGGGCTCAACAAACCACTCCTTTACATCTCGTAGAGACCATTTGAACAAAATAGTTTTCCATAGGTTAGATACTAGAAGTGTTAGAGCCTATAAAAGAATTATTAATGGGGGTTTTCGATCTATTTAATAATCTTTGCAATCGATTTAATAAAAGTTGCCACAAATCGAAAAATAATTACACGAGAGGGGTAATTCACCACTTTTCGGATATGGAATTCCGAGCGGCTATTAAAACAACAATTGAGACATTTCAAACAAACTAAAGAGCTGATTTGGGCTCAACAAACCACTCCTTTACATCTCGTAGAGACCATTTGAACAAAATAGTTTTCCATAGGTTAGATACTAGAAGTGTTAGAGCCTATAAAAGAATTATTAATGGGGGTTTTCGATCTATTTAATAATCTTTGCAATCGATTTAATAAAAGTTGCCACAAATCGAAAAATAATTACACGAGAGGGACAATTAACCTCGTTTTATCAACTTTAATTTTCTCAGTCCATCTCAAAATTCTCAAGAAAACTAATAGTGCAAATCTTGAGAAACCATATTTGTTCTAAAATCGAATGATGTTTTCTAAAACTATGATAGTATTGGTTGTAAGTGAACCAAACAAGGAGGAGAGTGTTTCTTTTTGTTTTTCTTTAATTATTTTTGAAACATACCAAATTCCAAAAAACCTATGTTTAGAATAAACTATGTGGGAAGGGAGTCTATGTATGGTGGTGGTTTGTAACAATTCTCGATCCGGCACAAATAAAAAATAAAATTCATCACTCCCTGTTGGGATTGCCGTCGAACCATTTTTTTCATGTGTTTTCACACCCTGATTCGTGTTTGATAACAAACTGTTTTTTACTTTGTTAAGTCATTAAAACATCTGAATGACCTGTAAATTTAACAAGATGACAAACAAAAGTTATCCCGCTAGTGCAATTATTTTTTGATTTGTGCCAACTTTTAAATAGATTGCAAAGATCATTAAATGGATCGAAAAACCCTATATATTCAGCGATGATATCATCAAAGAAGATTGAAAAATTATATAGGCACTCCGAATTCAATAAACCGTTTCGAGCCTAGCACTGCATTGATCGTTGAATAAATTATAGAAAATTTTAACGTTACAAATCCAAAGTAGATTGAAAATGTTTAAATTGGGCAGCCATGTTGTTTTTTTGCATTTCTTAAATTTGTGGAAATGTATGAAGTTTACGAGTCTAGATTTTCAAGACGATTTTAAAGAATGGAATGATAAATCCTGAAACAAATGGATTTATGGAATGACTAAACCACACTGTTTGTCTAAAAAAGATACAGTGTCTAGTTAGATAATTGAATAAGAAATAAAGGCAGGAATGTTTAATACGATTAAAATAAGAACATATCCAATTATGTGATGTATGTTCAGCTATATATGCATAACTTAAATGTCAAACGCTGAGTTTAATAAATATCAAAACTTAGGTTTTTAAGAAATTAGCGAGTAGAAAATATCTTCATGCATCTTATTATATCAATATTTTTTTCAAATATTCTGTTTCTTCAGCATCTACCACCCACAAATTTTAAAGATGTTAAAAAACGATATCCAAGTATATTATGAGAATAGTGAATTTGTGGGTAGATTACAGTTGAATTAAGGTTTGTATATCTAACAACTCATTTCTTACGGTAGAAGTCTTCTGATCATAATTACCTGATTTTTATCTCATGAATATAAGTCTACATATTTTTCAGTGTTTGTATTTTGATCAGATACGCATGTGGCAAAATTACGAATATTGAAACATAAATAATCTTTTCGTTGCAATGACGATTTGCAAGATGGTGCCTTGATTAAGTTTGAAGTTGAGTTTTTATTAAATAGATAAAAAAGATTAAATATTAATTCATGTCAAAGTAACTGATCTCGAATTTTATCTCTCTCGCATTCAATTCCGTAGTATCGGTGTATTTTTGCCAGAATGTACCAATAGAATCTTCTGATTGCATATCCAAATAGATATATAAATATGAAAACGAAGGGAAACATCACAACAACGATGGAGAACAAGATGAGCAATATCCTTTCTTCGCTTCCACGATCTAAAATTATCATAAATAAGTAGTTATTAAAAACAACATTTATTATTACAAGAGATATATTCAAAATGATACCCATAACCTAGTATTTCTTTAAATATATATATTCAAGTTTAAGATATAAAAATCAAACAGATCTGAAATCTTATATATTTTGTTAAATTATACCATGGTTGAACAAACTTATGTTGACTTTAGGCGGCATTTCCGAATGGTAGTCCCTTAGGGGCCACATATCATGTTGCGTATGTTTAACTTAGAAGGAAAAAAGGTAACTTTAGAACTATTTCACAAGACTAAGTAATAATCGGACCATCTATTATTTTTTTATGTTCATGTATACGTTACATTTTAACATTTGTCAATTGAAACTGTTTATTAACTCCTGAATTATATGAATCGCGTTGTGTACAATTAGTGATTTTTGGTTTGAATAATTTTAAAATCACTTTTCGATTTCTTCGATTGGGTGTTCTCCCGCTGTATATTTAATTTTTGATAGTATGTCAGGAAATGTAACTGAAATTCGAAGATACAAGCATCTTAAAGTTTAAGGATTTTACGTTAAAATAAGTTATTGTTGTTAAGCGTTTTTGGAGGGCATATCCAGATTATAACGTATTACCTAAATTAAGGCATTTTTCAAAGTAACATCATCCATCGTATGAATTCCAGAAAATTGAAAAATATTAAACTAATTATGTGGAAGCAGTGAAAAATAAATTCTTTAAAAGGGGTAAGAACCTTTAGTAATACGGAGTGTGCTCGGAATATACGACTGAATAACAAAGATAAATTAAATAAAAATTACAGATTTTACACAAAATATCAATCAAATTAGATTTATATGAATCTTGAAAGCGAAAACAATAGTTTCAAAAACAGTTAAACATTTCTAAAACAGGGCTAAGTATATATTCACCGATTTTGGGAAGATGGTCTAAAGTTTTAATACAAAGAACAAAACATTAGCATAATCATCTTGAGAAAAACAAGCCGTTCAACCAAATTAAAGTGCCCCATCATAATACCGAAGGTTAGGATTCATTGAATACCCTTTTCTCGTTTTAGATTTGATAAACGCAAAAGGTCGTTAATCTTCAGATAAAACTATATCGTTGGATACTCACAAGAGGATAATTAGTCACTAAATATTAGATAAAACTATGAACGAAAAACCCAGAAAATGTTTCAAAATCCTCAGAAATCAGGGATCATCTGAACTAACATCATTTACTATCCTGAGCTCATCATAGTCTATTAAATATTATCCTGTCATTTAAATAAAAACAACAAGAATTTTCCATCATATTACCATCAAAAGGGTTCACACATAATTTCTAAAATTTAACTCGAAGGCCATTTGATCCTAAACAACTGGTATAATCTTTAACATTTTTCAATTTTGAACCAGAATAATTTTACATAAATCTCATCCAGATCTCTGAAAATAATGCTCCTACCTTGATAAAAAATTATTAATGTTTTTCTTGAGTTAACAATTCATTATAGATTCGTTAAGATATTTGCTCTAAGATGACATGCGAATAATTTTGAGTGCTTCCTTGAAACCTGAAAATAAAGATAATCGATTATCAGTTGAATGTTAGAATCTAGCATCTTTTTAATCTAACACAACATTTTTGAAAGAATATTTGACTTTGAAATTTTCCGGATGGAATTTTGTTTATAAATCACCTGGGATGATTTATCCCCTCACAAAATAAGCATATAAAACGGTTTAAATGTTTGTTAGGCACATCAATCAATAAATATTAGCTTGGTAATTAACCTAGACCATGTTTGTTTCTGATTATGAAAATAACGGTAATTTACATAGATTTTCGAAGTTTATTCTATTAAAACAGATTTAAGAGTTGAATTTCATTTTAGGCCATTCTTCATGAAAAAAACCTTGATATGAAAAGAAAAAAATATCACGAAACATAAATTTGGGGAAATGGACGAAGGTTGAAAATCTTATACATCGATCTCAGAGTTAATAAATTACTGATTTATGGTTGTTCCACCTCGATACAAATGTACAAAGTTTGGTTCCATTTCAGAAAAGTGACAGAGATACAAAAATAATCTGTAGACAATAAATTCTTAACTTATTTTTCTAGTTATAACAGGTTAAACAAAATATTTAAATAAATACCGATCTAAGCCATAGACATTCTTAAAAACGAGAATGCGGAGAAGATAAATAAAAATAATTGAATATTACCGATTGCTGTTTCAATATCTGACTGCTGAGATTGATTCATTCGAGTATCAGATTCCAAATTTAATTTTTGACAATGAACAATAGATTTTAACACAAAAACCAAATTGAAAAGAAAATCGTATGAACTGTAAAACAATGTATATGAATAAAAATGAACCGGTTATGTTTTATTGGTTTTATTTTGGTTTTTTTATGAAACTCCTATAGTTAGGCTGTTAACAAAATCATAAATTTTAAAATGGAAAAATTGTGAGATGCGGAATAATCTAAACGGTGATAAAACGGATGGAAGTTTACCAAATTTTACTGTTTTATTGATTTTTTTGTGTTCATTCATCAAGAATAATTAAGTTCTGAAGATTAAGTGATTTACAATTTATCTGTGGTTTTCCTTTAATCATATCCAAAGGTTAAAGAAATTAGCAGTCAAAATCCGACAAATCTTTTTCGAATATTCGTTTTTTGGTGTAGTAAATTCCACGCATTATAACCTATAGGCTATAATCTGAATGAATAGGATCAGTTTAACGCAGTTTCTCAAATAAGAAACATAAAAATCGGATGGATTTATGATTAAAATGAGAAAATCAATGTTTAAAATCTGATAGTCAGCCGATGGCAATGGATGAATAGGTTCAGTACATACTAATAGTGGTAAATAACCCCATAACCATTCCAAAAAACCTCATCTGTTTAATCAGTTTACAAAAGCATTTTCAGTATCTTTACTTCAGCAATTTTTGAATAGCATTTCGAAAATCGAACTTCTTCATATCAAAATAAAAAACCATCTGAAAAATCGGAAGATATGACCAAAATCACGAGATCACCAAAAAAGGTGTTTAAGAATGTAACTAATATGTTTAGGGTATAAGTACAAACAATAAGTTAAAAAATTATAATTCTAACTTTAGGCTTGTCAAGTTTTAATCCCAAAGCTCTCCCAGTGATTGTTTTATTTTCGAACTATTTATGACCCTTTTTGAGTGTTTTAATTTCAACAAATTTCGATTACCTTGTTTTTTGAAGCACATTGTTGGAAAAATTGATATTATCTTGCTGTCGACGATTTCGTTCATATGCATCTATATGTTCACCGATTCATTTTATTCTTCAGCGTCAACAGAAATACTTTTCGTTACCTTGGTTCTAGTTTGGACCGGTTCGATCATCAGTAGTTTTTCGATCATAACCAAAAATGATCACGAACTATCTACATATCTACGAAAAACAATTGCCCTAATTGCTATGTATTGTATTGGAGCGATTTCAATAACTATTTCTGCCATATTTATTTTCTCAGATTTTGACAGGTTAGATCTTCAAATGAAGATTGGTGTGACCTGTGCGATTATTGTTGCTATCTTCGTCTTACTTAAAGCAGGAAGCCAAATCATTCGATTAAAAGAAAAGTATAAATTCATTTTAATTCAGAAAAATAACCCCACTCTTATCATTTTTATATTAGAGTGTCCAAATAACGCTCAATAAAACTCAATTTTATGTGTTCCAACTTCAAAAATGTTTCATTCAAATCAAAGACTACATTGAGTAGGTTCTAAGTGTTTGTTTGCATTTTTTCAAATTTATGCTTCGAAAATAACCGTTCTATATACCAAAAATGGAGGAAGGGAGTTCAAGGAACTATTGCACAAAAGTTTTTAAGAACGAGTTTAAAAAGGAATTCTCCAAATTTTACTTGAAGATGTTTTTAGAGTCAGAAATTATGAGTGTCGAACTTGCTACTAACTGAATATTCTGGACATTCTTTTGTGAGAATGATTTGAAACAAAATACACAAAAATAAGATGGAACATCATATAGACAAAACAGATAACGAATCTTCAAGCTAGTGTTGAGGATAACTCTGAATGGTGCGAATATAAATAAACATATAAGAATTATAATCCGAGATTGAGATGAAATACCTAAACAGTTTTGACTTCGTTCTTGCCTTAAATCTCAACTAATTTGAATGTATTTCCTGTTTTTTTATAAAAAAAGAATACTTAGGGATAACTAATCTAGAAAATGACCCCCTAGAATCAGTATAAAAGTACTCATTATAAAATGAAAATCTGAGGGACTTATCCGTAGATGCAATGGTTTTATTCAATGATTCTTCCGAAAAACTACCAATAATTTATATCATATATCGGCCCTACATTTTTTGATATTTTATCTCAAGCAATTTTTTATCCAACATACGAACCACGGTTCATATCTCCGACAAATAACGATAAACCATGTATCGAGGATCAATTAATCCATACTTCATTTAAATCAGGAGTTAAATAAGATTTATTTTTTAGAATTTTTCCGAGATCTGGTTAAGAATTTGACATATTTACCTCTTCATGATGATTTCTAGATGAATTCGACGACATTGAGGGTAAAGTGGCAATACAAGCCATTTGTTCGAGACAATTTCTAAAACAATTTGACCGTCTACCAAGGATAGGGTTGAGAAAGTGATTTTAATGATGCATGACATTAATCTTTGCATATACAGCATCTTAAGGTTCAACAACGGTTTTTTTAGATTTTTTGGATCATAATAGTTACTTAAACTAGCAGTTTAATTGAATTGAAAGTAAAGTGTTTGTGACTTACTGACTGAATGATCAAAATTTAGTTTTGATCATATATGAAGTTGAATAGCACATTAAACTACTTTAAGACTTTTAACCAAAATGATTTAATTATTAAAACATCAAGAAATTAAATTTTGATAAAAAGTTATGATCTTTTTCTTTCTGGTTCTCATACTACAACATTAAATAAGTTTTTGTTAAGGTTTTCTTGGTATGGCAATCCAACAATTATTTAAACCTGTAGTTTCTGGTGCAGTTTTAAAATTTGAAACCGAGTTTAGGTAAGATATCTTGAGGTTATAACACTTCAAGGCCAAGTAGTTTGAAACCATTTACAAATATAGGGCAGTGATAAATCTTAAAAGTGATCATATTGAGCGAAACCAACATTAATAAAAAGCTAACAATAAGTGTTTGGTATACCCGAATTTTTATCATAAAATGAATTCATATATAAAGCTCAAAATCAGTTAATCTTTACATTTGTTGCCATTTTCATATTCTCTCAACGGAAAACGTAATATTTTAGACTCAAACATCGTTAAATTATATGTTATAAAGTCTATTTATAGTACGATCCTAAATAATTTCACATCATTCCATGCTAAATAAATTTTCTTTGACATTTTTATTACAAAAATGACGATTCAGATTTAGCGATTTAATCAGAAATCTAATGATTTAAGAGTTGACGAAAATCTGATTCTATGACGCGTTCTTTGTGAAATTCCCCATATTTCATACACTCTTCAGTCGGATTATTTTTGAACGTACACCTTTGGTAATTCAATTTTGCCGCAATCCGGTCGTTGCAAAATAGCGAAAGTTCCATTTCTCCAGCAAAATACAAATAAATTAAAGCATGAAACTATATAGCTTTAAGAAGGTTTATATAAATTTTAAGAATTTTCATGGATCTTGATAAATATCTGAGAGCATCTCGTACCCATCATTGACAATGTTTCTGTGTACTATCGGTTGAAGCCATGTTTGTATTGGTCAATAAATCAACCTAATTTGATGTAAGAGATGCTTTTTGACAATTTGCTTCCATTTTGAAAATAGTAACTCAATAGGATTGAACTGTGGTGAATACAATGGTACAAATATCATCTAAGGTCCCCTTAAAAGGCTTGAAGTTTATCTAAACTACCATAAAATTACATACTTTGACGCTTTAATGTAATTAGATTTTACTTGAGAAATTAAACTTTTGTTATTTTACAACGATCGAATTACGGCAAGATTGAATTGCAAAAGGTGCATTTAATTTAATTTATTTTAGGTTTGAGGGTATCGTGAATTTGTGGTTACAATATTCTGGCCGAGAGTATCACAAAATTCAATTGATTAGGTATTCCGAAATACAAGAATCATGGTTGTGGAAGTATATATCTTGTTGCCTTCATTTCATGTTGTTCGAGGTGGAAGATTTCAACGTTTATGAAATCAGGAAATAGTATCAGTTATTTCAGGAGCTCTGATATTATCCATCACTCTTTGATTTAGTTGTTCTATGGGTAATTAACAGAAACTCCTTTTGTAGTAATTTGATTATGAGTTCTCGAGTTTTGAAGTAGCTGTGTGCATTTATTTAATCTAACTTTAATGGATGCGTGATGCCTCTATAAATCGCTAGTTACCATGAGAGTTCGTGCAATCATAGCATCTGTCAAACAAGATACTCCTTCAAGTTTTTTCATCATTCAATTTGTTTATCCTCAAACCAGGATTCAAAATATCACATGAGTATTTCTTTCCACTTATTGAAGTCAATAGAATTGAGCACGTGACCTTTTAAATTTATTCGCCAAGGCAAACTCTTATTGGCCAGGGTTCAAAAGGGCGCGCATACCGGGTTTTACATTTAAGTTTCGCAACATGACATTCAATGCTACGCACATTATTAAAATTTGAATTACATAAAAATTAAGGGTTTTGATTAAAAAAACACTTCGAATATATAGGATTTCCCGATGAAGTCCGTCACATTTTTTTAACTCAAATTTTATTAACGTTTAGCACGAAAAAAATAATAAATTCTACACCAATTCATCAATTCCCTCTCATAAATAACACCTTCTTTTGTATTTTAGCATCTTTCAATAATGGCTATCAGTCGGAAGTTGTAATTTCTATTGAGCCACTTTCGATTAAATTAAACAAGTTGGTTTCTGTTCTCTGGGACGCTGGTCACAGAGAATTCTTCAAGGCACAGGATCATTCATTCAATAAAGAACATTTTTGTGGACACTTCATGGAGGCTTTTGAACAGTTCTTTTCCAATGGAATACACGAGTGTATTTTCATAATGGACAACGTGAAGTTACACAAAACCAAAAGGATCCGGACCATGCTGCAAGAGAAAGGTCGCAGAGTAATATATGTCATTTTTGAAATATGATCATTTGTCCTTCTTGGAATGTTGGTTCCTCCTCCCAAAGATTTTATATGAGAGAAAACTTCCTCACGTGAAAAGAGGGAGGGACAGTATCTTGGGAGGTAGTGTATATGATATGGGTGGGTATCAAAAAGTCGGGATTTGCAGAATGGAATCTTACATTATCCATATGATTTTGAGTTGTGAATTCTTAATCAGTATCCAGTATTTCCGTTAAAGATTGGAGAAATCTTTGAAAGATTTGTGAATTGTAAATTTTACTAATGTGGGTAACTTTTTTATGGTACGGTGCGAAAATGTACATATCACTTTCCGAAACTTTGAATGTAAAACCGGTTATGTTCTAATTCCCAAGGTACAGTCCCTTCCTTAACCCACATAAGTAATTTTTCTCTCAGATAAAATCTTTGGGAGGAGGAACCAACATTCCAAGAAGGACAAATGATCATATTTCAAAAATGACAAATCTGTGTACTTTGATGACTTCACAAACAGTAAAAAATTATATTTGACACAGTGAATATTTCCTAGAAGACTTTATATAGGAAAGAGACATCAAAAGATATTAAATACTTGTATTTTTTATATTTTTAAAGTTAATTTTTTGAATAAAAAACTAATGTTTTATGTATTTCAAATTTTAATAAGGCTGGTAACTGAATGTAAAACCCGATATATTGATTTTATTTATGCGGTGTTTGTAGAAAGAGGGTCCTCGGAAATGCTGTCCGTAAAGGCATTTTTTTTTAAGTATAAAGTTACTACATTCAAACAAGCGAGCTTAAAGTTCACATCCAGTTGGGATTAGTGTTTTAACCCCTAGCATAAAGTAAATTTAAATGAAGACAACTCGTAGCACATCATCCGGTTAAACCGGACCTCAAGCGTAGTTAACATTCGTTAAAATCCATTCAGGCTACCTCGATATCTATGCTTAATTCAATTTATTCAACCCTGTATTGACAGAGAAGACATCTATACCATTTGAAATTTACAACAAAAACTGACACAACGAATGGATTGGCAGCTACTGTTTTGCATGTTTGCCACCAATTTGTTGTAATTCCTTTAAAATATTAGCCGAAGCACATTCCAAAACACATCTTTTGACATCCACAAAAAAGGAAATCCAAATAACTCTGGCGTGTTTCTAAACTTTTATGAGCCAGCCCGTGTGTGTAATATATTATTAGGGAAATATTTTCTGTTTCGTTCTGAAGTTTCATGACCAAAATTTGTGTTGTTTTTTTCAGTTAGCATCTTGGCTATTTGAAACTGTTCCAATTTCATCCAACAAATATTGAGTTAAAGACAAATGAATGTTGATTGAACATGATTTAAGATATTTAATTAGCATTCACCTAAACTCATGCTTCTGATTCAATGATAACTTTGTGTAAACGCTTCCCAATGACGTTGAGAACAAATCCTTGATCCAGATTCAATATAAGGAGTTCAAAAACAAATTAAAGTATTTAGGTGGAAGGAAACCAGAATTCGGCGCGACGTCCCAACACAAAATCCTCGATAGAATCCCAAAGTATACTATGAATCCATTTTGATGTTCATAACTGACTGAAATCTTACATCGACATATTCCACGAAATAACCATCACAAATAAAAACGTGTAAAAATTTTATCGAGCATCGACTATAACAAGGTTTGACGAGGTAAACAACTGGGCGAAACCAGAAATCCATATTTAGTCTATATTATGAGTGAGAAACACACCCATAATCGGGTTCAAACTGTTTCGAAAAAGAAAGACACTTCAAGATTGAAATAACCAGTCATGTAATAAATTGCTAGTTTCTTGGGCTTCCAAACCAGATATGTTTGCGATTTTCGTTTTTTTATGTAAGCGATGGTTTTTGTTGTAACGATTTTTTGAATATAATACAGGTGTCAATCATGCGGTTTGGTAGTTGAACATCACATAAATGCTATGATCGGAGATTTAAGATGTTTGGGAGGTTTCTGAGGCCAAAGAAAGTAGACTAATATGTTTAATAGATTTACAGGTAAACACGTGAAGAATGATATAAGATTATATGACGTTAAACTTGATGTTAAAAGCATAAATATGAGGTAAAAAGACAAGTTTTGATATTAATGATTTATTATGGGTTTATTTGTCATGAAAAGCCGTGAATCCATGTCTAAGTAAGTTGGGCAGTATTAAAACAAGAAGAGCGATGAATCAGAGGCGTAATCTCTTTACATGAAGATTTTTATGGCCATAAGAAAAAACCAGAGGGTGAAAACGTTGGAATTAAGAAATTCGAATAAAAATGATAGACAACGAATTGAAATTATGTTTTAAATCAAATTTTATATTTTTAGTTCCAGAATCGTGGTTTGACTTGCCTAATCCTATTAATCTGAAAATCTATTGAAATTTATTGCAAATCTCAATCGTATAGATGCCGGAATACTATCTTCGGCAAGCGATAAGAATTCTAATTATTTAATCGCAACAATTACCAAGGAACCTACTTGAAAATCTCTCTTAGAAATAGTCAAAATCGGTCATGAGGAAGATGGATGAGTAAATGTAAACTATTTCGTTAGATGATCGGATTTGATGTATACGAATCCAGGTTAAATCCTAGTATATATTTACCGTTTTTCGTCATATTATATGTCAATATGGCTGTATAATCTATTCTACATCTAATATTTTAACCACAAGAGCGAGGAATATAAGTTATGGTAATCTAAAATCTAAGCACAACGCAAGAGCTTGGTAAAAATGGGTTAAAATTAGTTAAGGTCTTGCCGCAGTTTAATTTATTTCTGTTATTTTTTTGACGAAGTCTATCATAAATACATGTAAATAACCTAACGTGGTGCTGGAATCTCCAAATAACGAATTTTAAATCTCATACAGTTTGACGGTATTCAACATTAATTTTAACGAACGCGTACAATTGGCTCAAATATCACATAAAATCCTACAAATTGATTAAAATCTTTTTCACCCAACCACCTGCTTTATTTCATTCTGAAGCTAATTAATAAGAAAAAAATAACCAAGAGTCCTAGAAGCAATCTAAACTCTAATACATTTAACTTTATGAATTATTTTTCCTACTCTTTCTTATTTTTTAGTTTTATGTTGTTTTCTGTATCTTTTTTTATTATTTTTAGTTTATATTTATTTGTTTCGGCTTTTTCGTGCTTCTAATTTTTTTTTATAATGTTTTGGTTTTTTAAGATCTGGTGAGTCTTCTTTCTTATTTAATTCATTTACATGCGCTTCAATCAGATTTTAATAGTGTTTTCCATTATAACAACTGTGCCATCCCCAGCTTGAAGAAAAGTAAACGGGAAACCTTATCGTGGTATTGATGTATCATCGCATTCCCATTAAAATAAGTGGCAAAACTATACTAGGATTTCTACCCGAATCCATGAAAATATTCTCATATTCGATTAATAAAATTTTGAAAATTGGAGTTGAAATTCATAGTTAACCAATTGTTAATTTTGCGCAAATTGATTACTATCTAGAATTCTGGATGATAAATGTCAACTAATCAAACCTATATCATCAGATTCTCCATTAATTACAACCAAATTTTTGTATGTAGGCCAGAATGATCATAATAGAGTGCCAGTTATTCCACGTTAATAAGATGCATAAATGAAAAGATATAACAAATATTCATAAAAGGCACTTATTAAATTGTCTTGATTCATTCAGTTTGATTCGCAAGGTATTAACTGTCAAATACAACGAATCACTCAGAGGCACCAGACTTTATGAAAATTAGTCAAACAGAAAACAAATTTCATAATTATCCAATAGAGGCGATAGAATTAAATCAAATAACATCAGCGCACGTGCACATATTCTCATTTGGGTGTTTTAACGAGAATATGTTCGGCAGATTTTTACCCATATATATTACTATATTTTAATTTCATATTTTGGTAACATCTACGGGCTCTGATCGGCTATTTTTTTGAAGCAGGTGGATTTATATAAAGTGATCCGACATGCGTAATACATTATAGATTAAATGGCTCACGTTGAGGCTGAAAAGATCCAGAATGATAACCAAAGCTTGTGCAAGGTACTCGAGGGACCGAAAGACCCGATATTGTTCAAACAAAATATCGACATCATACGGAGGAACGTCATAAACATGGAGGACTGCTGTAAGTCCTTGATACGGACCATCCCAAATCTTGATTGGACACGTTTCAACCCTGAACAATCTTCTGATGTTTTGGACCTCATGGGTGAAATATTTTCAGCGCATCCCATCACTGTACCCACTGGCATTGAAGCGCTGGTCAAGTCAATTAAAACACCAGATCCTGTTCAACAACGTTTCGTTCTGCGTGCCATCACCAAACTTTTTTGTTTGCTCGTGAAAATATCTCCGGCGTCCAGAAAGTACATACTTGAGTCATTGTTCGCGAATACTCCGTATCCCTGTCGCACCAAGTCCCATTTGCTCAATCACTACAACCTTCTTTTTTCTATGATCAAGAAGCACGAAAAAATGCGCCCCCATCTGTGTGAAATACTCATCGAGGGTCTTATAAAATTGGACGTTGAGTTGCCCAACGAAAAGCGTTTAATACTAGTGAAAATAGTTCAAGAGTTAAGAGACAAAAACATTCCAGTTCAGCAAGCCAGAAAGCACTACGCGATCGACGGTGATATTGACGCTTACGTACAAGTAGCTGATAAATACGATGAAGTACTGGCACTTTGCTTCAAACAGATGGTGAAGTTGCACCGTACATATCAGAGGGAGGGTGAGTCGTTTTACCAGGTTTTATGGTCTGGCTTTTCGAAAGTTCTTGCATGTCGTGGTTTGATTGCCGTTCAATTCATATGGTTCTATTTTTCTGCAGTTGATGCAGATTTTTGTAACGAGACTTTGACCGATTTGTGGACAAGGTTTAACGACGTCAGTGAGTTGACTCATATGAGGCATTCATGTATAACTTTTCTCGGCGGTATTATATCGCGTGGTACTTTCGTGCCATATGACACGCTGTGTGATTTTTTGACTTCCATGTCAGGTTGGGTTCACGACTATGTATTGAACAACAGTCAAGATGGTCTTGAATGTACCGAAGTGGGTTCTACGTTCCACCCACATCATTTGTTTTACGTTGCTTGCCAAAATCTGTTCTACTGCATATTGTTTAAAACAAATAGCATAAAGAAAGGATCAGACGAGGCTCGTGCATGGTCCGACTTTGTAAATAAACTGGGTCTGGAAAAAGTATTCTTTTCATCTTTAAATCCATTGTATTTCATGTCTAGGAAAATAGTTGATCAAATAGCCAAGGTGGGGACAGATTTGGAAATTTATTACATATACCCGTTATTAGAACGGAATAATCGATTGCGAGGCCTTAAAAAATCAACTGAAAAGCCTAAAGCAAATGCTGTCTATATCAATATATTGGACCTGAACAACTCATGTAACTTCCCATTTGATCCTTGCGTTATACCATCCGCCAAGGTTCTCATTGATCCCACTTATAGAACGTGGAAAAAATAGTCTTATTTTAGTTTATTTAGTTGTATATTTTTAATTAATTTATTTGTTTTATCACCGACAACCAGTCATATGCTTTCATTGTTTTTCTCCTAAATATTTGGATTCAACTTTCAAAGGCCGTAATATCGTCATTATAGCGAGTTTTTCTGTTTGGGTGAAGCGTTTCAGTAATTTTCAGTGAATTTTTTTTCAGTCGTTTTGAAGCTATTAACCTTTGTAAATTTTCATTTCAAATTCACAATTTTGCTGGATAGTGATTCCTTGATCTTCAAAATGTATGCTTCGATTGGGTAAAAAAATTATTTTGCAATGAGCCAAACATTCCACAGTTAGGGTTTGAAGAACTGCTATGCCAGCACATACTAGATTTTGGGTAAATGACTACCATAAAGTGCGTATAAGTCTTAGTTTGGGGTTATAATTTCCATGTTCAACTAACTCATATTTCGGATAGTTGACGGACATATATTTATTACTTCATGAAATCATTAATTTGTCAATTTCCCATTCTTTGTTCAGGCTGCAAAATGTGACGTATTCAGCGTATCATCTCTTTCGAAAATAATCAGGTTGATGTCTATTTTAAGGATTTTCTTGATCATCATAACAAATTGGATTGGAAAATATGCCATACTTAAAACAATTTTATTTTTCAGCTTTTTCAATTATTAAAAGCTTAACACCTAAGATCCCTTGAGAATAACAGGTAAAAGTGTTTAAATTCCTGAATTTTTTGCATCGATGTTATTAATTCTCCAGACGATCGATTCAAATAAAAATCCATTAAAAATGTAGCATGCCATTCTTGATCCATCAATGATAATTTTCACCAAGTATTAACCAATCTTTTTCAATTTCTTTGATTATACTGAAAGGAGATTTCAGGGAATGGCAGGTCATGGAATGAACTGCTGAAATACAGCCATTTTTTCCAGGCTCAGTCAACTAACGATAATCCAGAATTTTCATCTTATTCACTCGATTTTCGTTTTATTCAATTATTTAGGTTATTTTTTGCTTGAAATCCTCTAAAACAAATTTTGTCTATTCTTAGAATCAGAAAATATCAATGATTTGACGATTGAATATTCTTGGTTGGTTGAATTATTCAGATAAAATCGATAAACTAGGATCCAAACATCAAAAAACTTATTCAGTCTAATAAACAATTAGAAAGCAGATCGACTATTATCTCCTCTTGGGAGAGGGTGGTTGATGAAATTGAGAGACGAGGTTCTTTCAAATATCTTTTCATACTTTGAATACTAAAAACGGAATATATCTAATGTAAATTATTTCATTCTTCATTTTTTAGAAGACGAAACAGCCGAAGCTTTAGTCATAATCATTCAAACCATTTTTGAATCCTTCTGAATTCTGTCGATCAACCGCCTTCCGATGATTGTGTACGCATCCAAGATCGGTTGAGGAAGACGTCCCTGGATAAGATGTCATTTGTACTCTGATGAGATTGCGAACAAAAAATGTGGTCCAGTGACTTTGATTAATTGCAGCAAATGAGAATTTAATGTCTTCAAACGCAGAATATTTGATTTTATGTTCATCGATTACTTCCTCTAAAAATATTTCTGCTATTTAAATATGATTTACCGAAATCGCGCAATTCAGGAGATTGATTGTTCGACAACTTGAAAGAGTTTTGGGGCAACTTTCCACACATCATCTCATATAGAATAAGAGCATATCCCAGAATGTCAATCTGATCCATACTCTGATAAAAACAATCTAAAACCTTGATTGAAGTACTTTTCATGAAAAAATCCATTTCTCGATGAACCAATCCCATCAGGGAGCTTGTGATATCGGACAGCCTAATGCATATAAACGGATTTCAAAAACATCTTCAGTCGTAATAACAATGTGCCAATTTTAAGTTCAATCAAAAAGTTAGTTTGTAAGACCGTCACAGTCAACCAAAGCCTCAAACCCGGGTGAATTAAAACATCAGAAGTTTTAAATATTCGTGGAATTCGACGGTTGCTACACATGAAATTATTTAAAACTAAAATCGAAAATATCACGTTTAGAACCTGAAAAGTTTGCCAAATCAGGGTAAAAACAGGTTACTAGACTATCAGAATGTTAATCTTATTAATTCCCCATTTTGAAAGTATATAAAAAAACACCCTCGTTTATCGATGTATAGCTTAACTGTGTTGGTATCTTAAAGTATAGCACTTTTATTACCATGAACCTCTCATTTAATATCGGGTAATCTTTCTTAACATGTATCCACGGCGGAAAATAAGTAGTTATAAAAATTGTTCTTTATGAAGACCGACTCCAGGGGAAATGCCTCAATAGCTTGACTTTAGCCGATAGGTAGCGTAATTCCAACTCGAAACTGTTTCATCAACTTGTGTTTAAAGCGATGAATTCCTAATGCCATATTTTTATTCAGACACTTTCTGAATAACAGAAGAACACTTCAATGAAAAAGGATACTCCCAGCCATTGAAGAATGTCAAACAGGTTAAAATATGATCTTAGACGCGTATTCGTTAGTGAAAAATCCAAAAGATGAAAAAAAAACGAATTTAAAATGGATCAGACATACCTTGCACACTCATTTTCTATTACGACGTTCCCGCTATGTATATGGCCATGAAATATTTTGCAATCGTGCAAATATTGTATCGCCTCATGATAAATAATCATACGTTGTAAATTTGGATCCCATACGTTAACACATGTTCCGGAGACAGAGGTTGACCTTGACCCGAACTGATTGATGAAATTTGGCTGAGAGAATCCTTTCCAAGAGGCTCGTTAATTCGAAAATACGTATATGATATCAGATAAACACACAGCACCCAACTTTGAAATAAATGCAGCCGATTCCTTGACTATAAAATCGATAGGGGCGAATATTAGTGATTTCGTATATTATATTTATTTTACATCAAAATATTCAATAAATGCAAGGATATGGATGGGCTTAATATTGACCTCCCTGAGGTACCAGGACCTAAGACACTGATACACAGGTTTTGTACTAATGTGGCTATGTGCTTGGTGTTTGATTTTTTGTGAGTACATTCGAAGTAGTATTTATTCCATCTCCAGCCTATAATTCCTGAAACCAACCGAATTTATGTTCCGGTCCAAGTGCAAACGTGGATTGATTGGCGAAAAGCGTTTGAGCTCTTATTGAAACTAATTAGTTAAACAGAACCTCCATGTTTGAAGTCGATCATGATTCGTTTGCAGAAAAAGCGAACGACTTGGCGATGAGCATACAGATGTCGATGAGAGAGTAATTGGTGACAAAATTTCTATTTTCAGGAATTCATCACTTGCATTCCTTTTGTCAGCACAGCTATCTCTTCGTCATATAATCCTTTCAGACCTCGTTTTTCTGGTATATTCAGTCCAAAAATATCTCCCTGCAAAATTAGCCAAACACAATATGAAGATTGAAGAATTTAACGATGTGCTATCTATTCTTTGGCACAAATAACTCCAATAAACTAAAAATCGATTTCTCTTGTCAAATTAATATTATTTAGATAATCACTCTTAAACAACGAACAACAAATGGGTAGTTTTAATTGGAAATTTTCATTTTCTTAATCAATCCCAACATATTTCATATTTTTGCTGTTATTTTCACACATATCTAGAACACAAATAATTGTGAATGCTTTTCACTGTAATTTCAGTGACATCGTATTTCAACACCTACAGAAGTCCGAAATCGCATCTTAACTGAATCATAACCTATCCCATTAATATTAAACATACTGCGCCAAGGCCCTTTTTTGAATAATATTTTCACCCTGATCAGGAGTGAGCAAGTTTTGTTGAATGATTTTAGTGATACGGATCAGTTAACAAATTTTGTGACGTTATAACAAAGTTAAATGATAATTGACCTAGATTCTAGTTAAAAAAACGTGTTGTAAAATCTTTCTTCAGCGAGTGTATGATGAAAGCTATAGTATTAGCCGTGGCTTCTAGTATTTTATCCTAAGTCAAAACTAATAACTATCTCAATTTATTCCCCAGGTATACAGTACCTAAAGCTATTTAGAGGTATTTTGGATTCGTTTCAATCATATAGGATTTAATTTATGAAAAGCTGTTTAAAAATCACTTAAAACGATTCATTAAAATATAGTTTTCTCAAAGCTGATATTAAATTTGTTGGCAAGTAATAAGGGAGTTGGTAATACGAAAAATTGATTTGAACTATTTCCATTGAAAGACCTTTTAGTTTGGCTAAACTATTTCGGTTAAATTTCATCCATTATATGATAAACGAATAAGTAAGAGAATGAATAGGTAATTGAAGACAGTTTTTTGTTGGCACGGATGCTTATAACACATAAAACAAACTGTTCAATCACTGTCTATGGAAATAAATGATAAACCATGTAGATTTTATTTGAGAGATTGTTTTTAAAATCTGGCTCAGGTGGAAATAAAAGACGAATACTTAGGATGATTATGATCTAGGAATCGGGTTTCATGCCGAACCGCATGATCAAACTATATAAATGACCGCTTTTATACATGTTTTCTTTTTTGAATTCTTCATCAATTGTTAGAATTACCCATAGAAGTTCACGTGTTAAATCAATGATTTCCACACATCTCTGGCAAGTGAATTATTTCAAAATTTTAAAAAGCGGAAAATTCTGGGACTGAAAAGGAACACTAAATAATTTGGAGCCTTTGATTGTAAATTTTTATATGATTAAAGAATGGTTCAATTACTATTTATGATGGTGAAATATATTCATAAATTAGATATACTTATGAGCAGGCGAACTACGATTACGATCTAATTATTTTTAAAATAATTGCGAGAATTTGATTTACTTTGATCTCAGTATAAAGTTTGTAGAATTTATCGTATTTTCGAAAGATGATCCATGAAAATATTCTGCTTCTCGTGTTCCAAACCAAAATTTTAAATGACTACCAATAAAGATCATACATACCTTTGATTCACGAATATAATGAACGAAATGGCAACTCAACTTTGTGTGATCAGGAAAATGTAGCTCCCGTTCTTCACAAAAATCTGTCCAGTCTTTCACGATGTCGAGATACATACTATATCCCGGTTGTAATTCTATTTATTGGGTGTAGTTTAATACAACTCGAAGTAGATTCAGATTAAGCTTTGATTTATACTTTTTGATATCTACAAACACTCCTTTTTATATTAAAACGATTAAAAACAATAGATTACAGACCAGTGGGATGTTTCCAAGTGCTGTTTTAAACGATGACACGGTTTGAAAAAGATCTCATATGATCAACTCAAGAATACAAGGGTAGTTACAAGCATAGTTTCTCAATTGAATCCACCCAAACATCCATGATATAATTCGAGTTTATTGTCATGTTTTAAAACTAAACCCGAAAGTTTGCCGAATAATAGATGAAACTACGAGTCAAAACCAAACATTGGATTACAACAGCAAAATTGATCATATTACATCTTCTTTGAGGTTTATTCTTGATAATTGTGATTAAAGAGGAGGGGCTCAACTCTTTAGGAGCCGTTTAAATTAAGATGTATGAATTTTGAAAAAAACATCGAAACTGAAATAAATATATAATCTGGCATAAATAAACAAGAAATATGGCCTTTTTTCAAACAAATGTCATTCAGAATGATTCAACTGTTTTTTTGCACAACATAGATGGAGTTTCAATAATTTGAAACTCGATTTCTAACTCATATGATTACCATCTAATTGTTGTTGAAATTATTTTCCCATTAAACCCGTAAAGTGTTTATTTTTGACATCGGTCTTTGGAGGTGTTAAAACCTGCACCCGTGCATTACTGTACGAACTTTACATCGACCGCAATAGCGACTTTTCTTCACGGACGACAATCCCATCCAGGGTCGTACTCAGGCTAGTCATCCGTCTGCGTTGCTCACACTAGGATAGTGGAACCCTCACTAGTTAAACAGTCACCCCCATGCCTCTGCCCTCTTGGGCTACAATACAAAAGCGGCAGTCGTTCGCTGGGAAGTTGATTCTTTTGCGCCACTCGGTGTGCCCACGCCTATATAACCCGCCAAAAGTTCAAATTTTAAATCCTGAATATGTTGGATGGGTTTTAAAACGACTCCTAATCCCCAAGACGTTGAAATTTTAGAAACCATCAACACGTTGAAGATTTCCTGGTATGTGACTTAGGAACATTCTTGTAGAGACTTTAACTGAATGATTAGCTAAACACAGGTACAGGTTAATAGACGTATTTCTTTGTTCACGAATTTTTGTTCTTATGAGTTATTATCAACTAGATGTTTATTTTCAATGAATAAGTACTGGTAAAATACAGCCCAGACTTTTATTCTCTTACAATTATACTATCATTATTTTATCATCATTTTGTATCAAATATCTTTCAAATATACTTAAAATAAGTTATCCTTTAAGACCTTGAAAATCCATCCAAGCTACTCCAAACACAAATTTCCTTCAAACCACTTGCTTAATGTCATCGGAGATTATTCGTGTGAAATTAATCAAATCCGAACAATAAACAGATTTACATCAATTGGCTCTTATTTTATCACAAGTTATTCGAAAATTTTATGAGGTTATTGAGAAAATGGTTCAATTCCTATTGTCTGACTAAGCTTACAGTACTTTTTACAGTAAAAATTTAAAGTCAAACCTTTAAACAGCCTTTTTACTAGCTAGTTCTGGGATAAATAGAGGGTGTTCGGTCCAAATTGGTGTTTGTCCAGTCCAATTTGGCTGATGAAAAACCAAATTAAACTGAAAACCGCCGAAAAAAAACAGCTGCATCAAATTGGACTAAACAAACGCCAATTTGAACCGAAAACCCTTTCAGAAATTTTAATAGTTACAAAACGGAAAATTATGCATGCCGGAGTAAGTAAAAATATATTTAAAGCAGCTTGTTGTTTATTATATGGATTTTTTGATCCAATTTTTATTAGGAATGGGGCAACAAATGAATCATTGTCAAAGGTAATATTATCAGCGAATCAAATGTGATGTAGAAAGCATTCAAAAAAATCGTTATTCCTTGTAGAATGAGTTGAAAATGGACGAAGAAATGCTTATATCAGCAATAATGAAAGAATTATAGTGTGATTGATGATAATATCTAGTCATTCTATAGCTATTCAAACCAAGTTAAATAAAAACGATACACACCAAACACTAAAACAGGTTCACAAACTCGAATTGAGGGTAGCTCAAGTTCCACAATCTATAAAATTTTCTACAGGAATATAACTACTCGATGAGGACAATAAAATACCATATTAACATCTAAAAGTGATAATTTAGGCTGAATTAAATTAAGATATAAATAGTAATGATGCAACGATCCTTTTTTAAACCAGTGTTAGATAAAAATTTTCATGCTTTAAACTGGTAGTTCTTATGAAAACGTAAAAGCACGAAATACAACTTACACGAGTTTTTCAGCATATAAACGTTAAACTTTAGAACCGGTCTACTTAAGTTATCGATCGTAGGCCAGTAAAAATTCCAAAGTAGCCACCTTATCCAATTGATAACAAACATTATCACACCGCTAATTTGAACCTGATCATCTTAAAAGTACAAAACTGAGAGAATGGTCATTATTTATCTTACGTTATTGAATTTTTACAACAAAGGTATTTTTCCTCATAAAATAACATGTTGATAATAAATGATAAAAAAGTTAATGGAGGAAAATTTTTAAGCCTAAATATATTGATTTTTGGTTATTCTAAGAGTTTGTGGAGACATGAAACGACTGCCATTGAGTTTTATACATTTCAGTTATCCACTGATGACAACATATCATAATCCGTAATAAGAGACTCGAGGATCCACTTTAACACAGTTTTTAAGTCGAACTAAATGTTGCATTCGAGATTGAGATTAACTTATGTTTGCATTGAAAAAATAAATATGTAAAATCGAATCTGGCAGATGTTCAGGAGTTTGGCACTCAGTGTTATTACCAAGAAAATCAGGAATGATCCGATTGGGCAGCGTCTCTTAATGTTACCTTTTAATGTCTATAAGGGAAATGCTGAAAATTTGACAACTTATCTTTTCCATTAAGCCCATCAGTTCCGTACACTTGAAATAGCATTTAAATCTTAGAGGGACTCCTTCTAAACGAGCAGTTATTAATTTCAAAATAACCGGCATAATTCACAGTTCTCTTCGTATTAAATCCCAAAAAGAATCGGATTTAATGAGCATGTATCATATGTCCAAATTACTCTACTATGCTTGAGATTTCTTTAAATTCCATAAGGCTTCGAAACTAGAAATAATTCATAAACGTTCTTCTACTTCCATTTGATTTCTCATTGATGGATCTCTATCAAATGAGCCGAAAATAAAGGTATTAGGTTGAATAAACTCGTTAAAATTCCTAGAATTTGAATTAAAAAGGATCAGACAGAATGACTTGTGATATAATCACTGGACTTCTTGTTTTCAAATATTTCGTGCATTTGAAATATGAAAAAAACCGGAATTTTGTTTATTTGGCATTAGATTAAGCTGAAAATTACTCATTGAATTGAAAAACCGTCCTTTTTCAACTTTTTATCATTTAAATCGGTTGGGGAATTAACTTTGAAAAGTTATTTTAAACCATTCGGATACGAAGATTGAAAGACTCTCGATTGGATGAAACGGTATAAAACTTGCGCCAACTTTCATAACTATTTTCATTCTTCCTATGAAAACGGCCGAGTATATTTGGATGAATACATGCCTATATCGGTCAAATTTAATCTTTACTGGATGAAATGAAAAATACAAATAAGGTAACCGATTTATTTGAAATCACTAAATCCATTATTTCTTGTTCATCGGTAAATTTGCCAGACCATAGATGTAATTTCAACATTAGTGATTCCAAATTCCCGAATAAATTCAAACAGAATTTTAAACGAGAAATTAACGAACCGACAAATTCCGGATTAAAACGATTCGCAGTTTATTGACCACCATAGTTAATGAATGAATAGTTAATTTATAATAAAGTCACGAGATCACTTTTACTCGAAAGAAACCGAAGGATAAAAAATGGTTATGAAGGTTTACGGTATGGATGTGTCTGGAGAAGCAATTGTTCTGTTTATATATGGAATTATACTGTTAGTGGCCATGCTTCTTATTGTGTGCTTCTGCAAGGCGTTTCGCCGAGGTCCTATTCTTCCGTACACTAAGCCAGCGTCCAGCAACTATGTCATCCATCCTGGAAGTTTGCATTTCATTAATATAGAACGAGCGAATCTTTATCATGTGTGACATTTCCAAGGATACAAGTTAATTTGTATGATGTTTGAACATCTTTTAGTATCAGAGTACTTTTTCAAAAAAATTTTCTTGAATTGCTAATCCAAAAAAAGACATTTTATAATTATTCCATTCGTATATTGGCCGTTTTTAACAACTAAAAAACCTCAAAATTTTTAATAACGGAGGTAAGTTTTAAATGATCGTTCTGCATGTACAATATATTTAAAATTCATATCTATTGCATTGTTAATAGGTGAAATCCAACGACAACGGTAAATGGATAGGTAACAATTTAGGATTTTTCAAATACACCATTCATAATAATTACCAGTGTCATAAAATTAAGATAAAAACCCATATTATTTATCGGGCAATCGATCAACACCATGTTCAATAAGACTTAATTATTGATACTTTTAGAATAATTAAAGGTTTTATTGACAAGAATTTTAAAAACAGTGTTGTATAATATAAAAATGTGTTAAAGATCAAGTATGCACTTCTATTTAATTCTGAGTTCTCATTTCCAAATTATCAATCATGCAGATGCTAAAACAAAAGCTTGAGGTGTTACCTAGACGTTATGTATTGTAATTTCGTTGTTTAATTACCAAGTTGAAAACATCCTCCACCATACCTTCTTTTCTGAACAGTTCTTTTTAACCTTTTCTAAATTTATGGTGTCCAAATCTCCATAAATTATTTTCTAAACAAATATAACTACTCTCCTATTTCCTACGTTTAAAAACAAACGCTTTTATTTAGGAAAATCGGTTTGACAAGAACCTTTCTCGATAATTCGTTAATTCACGATTCTCATGAAAGTATCAGATAGAACTATTAAAAAATGGTATATTAACTATCTTTTCATGAATTACGCCTGATAAAGTATTAGGAATGGATTTAATTTTTAAAAAACACATGGTAGGTTAAACAAAATTTGTAAGTTGACAGATGGATGTTGCCTTTGCTCGATTCACTGTTTTTATACTTATTCATGCTCCAATTCCCAAAAGTTAAACTTAAAACGGAAATAGAAAGGCTTCAAGAAAACTTAAAGTTTTTGTTCTGAACATGCTGATACAATCAGTTTGAAAAATATATCTATTTGTCCAGAATGTTCAAAGATAAAACAACATCAAATGTCGCCCTATATTTTCTTTGAATTTCCAAACTTTAATCCATTCTAATGAATAATTAAAAACTCAAGATTTATCATAGTGTAAATTCAGAACAGTCAATAATTTAAAATTGTGTTTATATTTTGCTTATTTTTACATATATGGCAATGAATGGATTTCTGCTTATTTATTTCACAGGTCCTTGCCTTTTACTCATTCACCAGCCATTAATACTTTATTTTAGTCCATTAAAACTGGCCATTATCAAGTTTTAAAATGAAAAGTATTTCACAAAAACTTGAGTATTTTTTGAGAAAAATAATAATGTAAATATAACACCTGTTCGATTTAGGCAAACAGAATCAACCAAAACATCAACATTTCTATTCAATTTTTCAGAAAGAAACTCACTTTTATAAGATGATTTAATTTTTTCATTTACAACGAAACGTGTCATCAAGCACTGATCACTAAATTATCACTTCAACAATGAATAATATTTCAAATAGCATAATAAAGAATAATATTAATATTTTTCTGGCATATATTCATTATTATAACGTGATAATTTTCGATCGAACATTACTTTTTAAAACGTTTCGTCATGAAAGGAGATACTATTTACGTACTTGTACATCACGATGATATAAAAATAATCCTCAAAAGCTTTATTGAACGATTCAAATGATCCAAAAAGCAACACAAATGACAATCCGAGTTCATAAAGGAAGCAAATATGTTTTATCGAATAAAGTTATTTACAAGCTGTCTTATTTTTATTGACAATTTATTTCTGTTAATTGGGTACATATAAATGATTAAAATCTTAATTATTAACACGTTTGAATTTTTGATTTCACCCAAAAACATCAACAAAATTCTTGAAATTTATTACCTTTCCTTAAAGCTTGTTGAAATAAATGTCTTTATTACTTTCTCTAAATTTATGTACAACAATATGAGTACATAAAATGTTAAAGTTCAAGTATAAATTAACGCAATTAAATAAAACACCTTGTACTATAATTGAGATCAAGTTAACAAGCAGTTTCACGATTCGAAATTTCTGAAAAAAATCAGTCAGAATTTAATTTGAAATCATCTTATCAATTCACGTTCCAAAATTAATAATCTGAAGAATATTTAAAAACAACACAAAAACGGATTTTAGTGAAAAATTTCGAGAATTTTCCAACCAACTATTTACTAGAAGATATGGATTTTTAATTATCATCGATTATTCAAGGTACAAAGAGATGATACATGCCCATAGATGGACTAAATGTAACTGGATGACTGAAAACTTGATGATTTTTACTTAGAACCCAAGTTCATTTGTTTAAGGGTTTATTTCCAAATATTAGGTAATTTTTGCTGATTTCGAATCAGGATTCTACCCCACTTCCACTTTAAAATTCCCTTCGCGCATGCTTATTCATTTCTTAATTCAATTTTCACTTTTTTGAATGACTTTTATTTGAAATTTTTAACATTTTATTTCGGGAAGGGCATCCTATTTAATGTAATTTTAATTAACAAGGAGGAAATACATTATTCCTTTCCCAATTTCCATTTTTTAAGAAAAAATAATTTCAAACTTCTAAAAAGTTCACGATAAAATGCTTGAGGTTCTGCATCGCTTCATGAGGACAAGGGGCAGCGTTCTTATGTAAGATTCGCTAAAAGCTGATGAGATAGCAGAGAAGAGGTGTTTAAAAATATTCACGCGAAATTACAGAAACGTTCCCACGTCGTGAGGAAAACCTCTACATGGTTAAGTTAAAGGGGATAATGTTCATTTTCATCAGTCGAAAGTTTCACGGTTTTCTGATATCGCGAGTGTCAAACCGATTTATTTCATCCCTATACATCACAATTAAATTCCATGCGGTGCTCTTCTCGAAATAAATGTTTAAAAATTTTAAATCTATTCCATTCAAAAAAAAAGGGAAACTGGGGATGAATTCATGGGAAATTCTGAACGTGAAATGGTGTAATTATTTTTATTTCACAACTCAAATACCGATTTTTGGAAAGTAATGGTTTCTATAGATATGGGGATGCTCTAAAATGTTTGAGAAGAAAACAATCTAAAAGAATTTGAATTATCAGTGTCCAGAAGTTAGCAATAATTTATTGACTGTTTCAGATGATGGAAATTTTTTAATAAACCAAAAATATATCAAATCATTAAACAAGAAAATATATAATTTTTATTTCAGTTGCCAATTAATTAATCAGTAGAACTAAAAAATACTCAAAAATCTATTGATAAACAAATCTAGGTTGAATGTTGAGACTATTTGGTTGAGATTTTGAAAGAAAACACGATTGATCTTAGAATACAAATTGATTCCCATGTTCAAGAATGGATTGATGTATATTTCCACATTTATTACATACTATGAAAAAAGTTTAACATTTTTTTTACCAGAACTACTATGTTTAGAATTATCGATACATATGGGTTTGATAGATGTTTTAGATAAACGTTATTTTTTGTTATAAAGGATGGAAAAAATTCAACTACGACTTCGTAAACTGTAGATTAAGGATGCATTTATCTTATTGAATTATATACCAAGTGGGTGATAAATTAAATCAAAAAATATCCATTTTTTGAAAGCAAAGGAACATCAATTTGAATAAAAGAATAAAAATAATACAGTTTTTGGGTTCTAGCTTTATTTCAAAACATATTCTTATATATTGCTTTGTTTACAAGATATTTTGCGAAAAGACGTAACCTTTATTTTTTATACTGATGATCTCATATCTTGTGTCATTATTTTGAAAGAAACTCGAAGTTAAAAGAGTATCCAATTATTATTAATTTTAAAAGAACCCGAGAGTTTATATCTATAATCAACCCGGTCTATTCAAAAACAGCTGAAATTTGTGTTATTTTGAAAGTTTGTCCGATTGAGAAGAGGATTTCATTCTAGTATAAATAAATTTTTTTGATATTTTCTGTTAAAATCAACTAGTATAATCAGATATCGTATCGGCCCTTTTGTCGTTAAATATTCACCTGTCAGAAAGGGAATCGTTGACTTAAATGCCTACCTGATGCATTTTTTCTGGAGTAGAAAATTGAACCCACGTCACATTTAATATAAAGCATTACAAAAGAGAAATTACTTGACCGATCATGTCATAAACACATTTTATGTTGAAATACTTACTCAACCAAGCCTCTCGGTGTCACATTGGTAACAAAAGCAAAAACTGAAAAGTCACATAAAAATAATTAAGCTATAAATTAATAAGAATTTTAGTTTTTAAAACCAATCTGAAGAATATTGGAAGTCTAATGAACTTGTGCTGACGTATGGTTTAGCAATGTCACCCATGTCATCACTAGAGAAAGATTTGAGGTATTTTTTTACAGTTGAATCATTCTGTTTATTAATCACGAATACCTCTGACATATTTGCTTTCTTGACAAGGCGATCCAAGATATCGAGTTTTTTTTGCAAAACTTCTGATGTACCAACCTTCATTTAACTCTATAAATAGATTATCTTTAGCCTTGCAAATTTATATTAAATGTTTGATGAATATTTTCCATAATATTTATCCATTTAACATATCATCTGAGATTATCAACACAAAATGTTTTAAGGGAACACAATACTGTTGATTCATGTTCCATACCTTTGGCAAACTTAAGAAAAAGCAGATACTATCTTTAATTATAAAAAATAAAATGGTAATCTATTCAATGATTTTATATAATTTATCATACGAGTAAACACATTGGTAATTATCATCGATTTGTACACCATGGCCAACCAAATATTTACCTTCCTATTTGTTTAGTAAATAACAAAATGAAAACTTTCATCCCCTTTTGTTTCACTTTCCCTAACTAAGTTTGTTTTACCACACAAATATATGCCAGACCCAATCAAAATTATCATATGTGAATTTATGACTAATAAGTCCGGTTTTTAGCTTGAATTTATCACAAATCAGTTTCTGGACCAACCATATTCAGATAAGTTTTAAGAACATCAAAAAAGTATGAATTAATGTTTTTGATTTTTAAACTGTACCAAGAACGTTAATTCTTCATGTAGGGCTATAAAAATTTAACTATCAAAAAATGACGTCACAATACAAGGCAATGCGCAAAAATATAACAAAAAACAAAATAATGCACTTAAGTATCAATGTCATATCGTTTCTCTTTTCTCCAATATTGTTAAAATCGAAGATAAATGCGCTTGAGAAAACCATCATATTTTTTAATGCATCACTTATTTTTTCCTACTGAGTTAGGTGGAATACATTTTTAAAACTCTAAATTGTAGGAATATTTTTAATATATTATTTCATAAATCTTATTGCCTAGCTCTCAAAACATTCTTATTACATTTAAAAAAAATAAAAAGTTGTTGTTAACACGTTTACCTCAGTTTAATAATTTCGTGATATTAAAGGCCAAATCAGTGTGATACTCAACAATCTTTTTCACTTTATCACAGTCTTGAAAACGAAATTTTAAATTAGCTTTGTCTAAACTGAGAATTATCTAATTATTTGATTTATTTTTATAAACTTTTATCTCAATAAATAATTCGCCAGCTATGATTGTTTTTAAAGTCAACAAGATGACACTCAACATTTTGACTTCAAAACTGCTAATAATTAACTATGATCTAATGTTTGTTCATTTAATTGACAAACACAAGGAATATTCATCTTATTTATACTATTCACTTCTTTTAAATAGTTAATATTAGCTTGATTAATATACTTAACTTTATATTATCAGCCTGATAACCGAAATCACTTTCTTTGGGCTGAATAATTTTACTCATCACACTATAGGTTACTTGCAATGTTGTTAAATCTAATTGATCATCGCAGCAGAAGAACAAAAAAGAAACAAATAACACAATAATTGAAACAGAAAATTAAAATCCCCAATCATACGATAAAGAAATAATTTATCAAAACAATTCAAATTTAGTTGAGTTATACGATTATTTTCGAGAAGAATCTCGCAAGATCAAACGTTTCCCAGGTATCGTAGGCAAGAGAGCCTAATCTTGGATTGTAGGATTTGGTTTTTGTTTGTTCAGCGATTCCCATCACACCATTCGTTGGAACGAATAAACGAACGATTCCTGTACCAAAGAGATGCGTTGAGTGACTACTGACTTGGTAGTTATGAATTTCACACTGTAATATACTCGTTTAGGTTGATCACACTCGACACATGCATTAATCTATTTTCGTCATCCAATACTAATTTTACAGATTAAAATAAAGTTTAGGTAGATTTATTTCATTAATTTAAAAGCGGAATGCTTACAGCAAAAAATATCCTAAATATTTTAATTCTGATAATTATGGTCCATCTTCTGATCAACTTTATATTGTTCATGAGGAGCTCGATCAGTTAAACCATGATTGAAAGATTATTCAGAATCTTTATATCATAACAAACAAAAGAAGCTTTGATTAAATATATTTAAGATCCAGAGTAAGTATCTCGATAATAGCCATTTAAAAATCAAAATGTTTATAAAATTGAACACCTTGATCACTAGATAATCGGATTAGGCGATTATCATCATCGTACATCATAATAATGTCAATAAACTTGCGATCTGTTATCGACTCATAGAATTATTATGACCCCATCAAAACATGATTGAAAAATCATTAGATTTTTTCATACTTATTTTCATCCATAAAATTAATCTTAAATCATTGATAATTAAACCGTCAATTTATGAATTGACAGTTCCATCGAGATTTCTCAAAAAATTTGATTTAAATTTTTTTTAATCGCCATTACCTGATATATTGAGATTATTTAATTTAATTTTATGGCACTAGTTTTCCTTGGAAACAGGGACTACGGGGGAGGGGGATTTATTTGGACGATAGATTTTATTAACGATATACATACTGAGTATATTAACCCCTATCTACCAATAGTAATCCAGTTTAAAACTGTTGAATTCGCCCAGAAGCATGGCATAAAACAAAGAGTATACCTTTAAAATTATACGGAAATTGGTTTTTACACTCATGATCTCATATTTAGATCAAATTAAGAACATTTATTTAATTTTTGATTCTTATTTAAAATTTAAACTTCATTTGACATTTCCAAACTATAAATTAACAAACGATAGACATGGATCAGATTGAACGCTCAAAATTTGAGGACGATTTCGAGTCTTTTCCGATATAGAGGAGATTACTCCATTTTCCGGGCAAAAGGCCTTACTTTTCGCTGATGACAAAGGTTCCGAAGCTGAATTTATTACAAAAAGTAAATTTATAAAGATTGTATCTTTTATGATCGCGTGAATATGCATTCAGATTCAAGAGCGGAATATGTGCGGTCGTTTACTGTGATTTGATTGAGTCTAGCAGCAAGAATCTTTCTTATATTTATCATTTACTTTTTATAATAAATTCAGTGTCTGAATCTTTGAATGTCATCATCAGTAAAGTTGACCTTTTTGCAGGGAAAATGGCGTAAATCGATATCAGTTAAGTCAATTTATTTGGCAATAGGTCATGAATGAAATCGATTAAATACAGAAGTGAAACATGTTTAAATTGATTATATAATTTCGTCCAGTTATTTTGAACCTAAATTTAATTTATGTTGGTTCTTGTTTTTTGGTTAATCTTAGCAAGATTTGCTGATTCAGTCTATGATAGTATAAGGAACGCAGATGTCTGTTATAAAGTACACGGCTTTTTAAATTCAGAGTATGGGCTCTGAAAATGTATTTGTTGGGTTATCTTACATAGGATCTCTTGGAGTAATTTCTGATTATTTGGAAATGGAAGTCATCGTTTGGGCACTCAATCCTCGTGACCGATCAACAAAGTGGAAATATAAACGGATTTACCATCTAGAGTTAATCGGATCAAAATGCGCTGAAACTTTTAAGATATCTCATGGTCCTGATACGAATTCTATTATCGTAAGATATTAAATTTGTTCAGGAATTCAAAATTTCATTCGGAATTGGAACAAAACATTATTATTTCACAGGAATTCGAATTACATCCACGGGTCCTCATGAGAACTCAACGATTGCCATCCTTGATAACTACTTGATTTTTGTAATGTTCATCCAATTTGTAAGCGATGTACCCAAAGTAACATCGTGCTAATGTTTGATATTACCAGAAACCAAAAATATTCACTTCATACCTTCTCATTCAATACAAATTTATAACATTCCTGATTTATGTATTTTTTCTTACGTAAATATTCGATAACCTAGTATCTCAACAAAATTCTAATTTTCAAATACTCACACCTAAAAAGTTTTCCGAGCCTTAGTTATAATATGATGGCAATAAGAATACGCATATACCAGGATTTAAACCATTACAACAACCAAACATTCTTTTACCAACTAAAATTAAATGGATTACGGTTGGATTGTGAACGTAGTGATATTAGGTACGAGGATTATTTTCCGAAAATCATTCATGATGTTCCTTTTGATGTAGAAGGTTGGCTGATTTCAGAAATTTATTTTAAAATTTACAATATTGGATATATTTTCAAACATTTCCATTTATGCTTTGTATCGCATCAAAAATAATAATTTCCATTTGTTCGAATCATACAGCAATTTTTATATTCACTCCATGGAAATTAGTAGTTTCAGAAGCCAAAGAGGTATCATCATTCGATAATAGATTTTCCATTAGATCATCATAGCGCTCTTTATTTCTTTGTTCCTGAAAAATATACATCAAACTGTAAAATTAATGGCATGGTATACCGTCCTAATTATTCAGACATTTACGTTGACACACTATTTTTATCAACATCAATATTTATATAGCTATTTGTTTCGGTGGGTACAATTTGAATCGAAAGGACAGCTTTCTATTTACAAAAGAGCGGACCAGAGTCTTATCCCCCAATGCGTTTAGAGTATAAAATAGAAGATGAAGTTGTTTATCAATCCCGAAAAGTCTGAGAAATAACATTATATGCAAAATATTAGTTTGACTCATTGATTAAAATTAAACCTAATATATGATTTAGAGTACGTCTTTTTCAGTTAACTGGTACAATTGCGCCAATTAAACATTTTTATTTATTTGAGTTTCAATAATTAAAAAAGTTATCTATGATTTTAGCGGTTTGTAACTATTTGAGAAGTTATTCATCGATCTCCGTTAAAAACAAGGATAAAATTCTCAACAATGAATGCTTACACGACTTATTCATCATCAGACACCATCGGATGTAATTTATTTAAATATAAACATTTCATGACATTCATTTTGATTATTTTAACCTTCGTAGTTAAATTTTGAATAAATAATATAAGTAAATGAATAAATAATATAAGTAAATGAATAAATTATTACAAACTATAGAACCTAAACTATTTTAATATTTTTGGAATAGAATAAATGATTCGTACTACCGATTTCCAGGTTGAATTTTCTTTTAAGTATACTTGAATTCATTTTTTAAACCATTGATTTGTATAAATTAAAATTGTTAAACTAATACTGGATCTAGTTAGAGGTCTAGAATATAATTCTAATATCTAAATTATCAAAAGGCATGAGGTATTTCAACTCACGTCAATGACTCCGATTACTTACAGAAAGTGTTTAAAACGATTCCATCTGTAAAACGTTTCACCATAGTATTTCTTGAGATTTGTATTAAATTTGTTGATATCTGGTGATCGCAAATATCATCCAGAAAAGATTTTGTGTGATAGAACCAATTTTCATCATCAAAAATATTAAAATTTTAGTTTAAGTCAGAAATAATGAAAAAATTTAGTTTTCAAACATAGAACATGAAACCAATCAATCAAATGGTTTTTACATAGAATTAAAGCCAATTTCCTGTACTCAAAATTTCCAAAACTTTAAATATTAAGAGAGGTTTTTGGATTGTTATTTTGATTGTGTGTTTAAATCCAGAAATAAATGAGTTGGAATTAACTTAGATGATGAGAGTTAACAATATGGGTCGATTGTTAAATTCAATATAATTCAATTTAATCAAAATTAAATTTATAGACTCGATAACCTCTACTGAATCACCTAATTCGGTTTTCAAAATCTCAGAATCTGGATTTTGGTCTATCAAATCTAATGATATACTTTCTATAATACGACAAGAACCTATTTAAAAACTACAGAATTGAATTAAAGGATTCTGCACTCAAATAAAAGTATTTATTTTCAAATTCGGTACCCCTGAGAGCTATCTAAATCAATGATTTTAGCCTCTACACTTCCAAAAGACGTGAAACTCTACTTTTTAAACACGAAATAAATATTTAACTATAGTTTTCAAATTTAATACAATCAATCAAATTTATTTATAAGGATATTTCCATTCATGAAAAACAAACATGATTCGTTTAAATTGATATAACTGTATTGCATACTCTTTTTCGATGAACTTCTCAAAAATACGTTGAATTCAGATTGATCATTTTGTATCAATATTACTTTTCTTCAGGCCTAAATATTATTTATTGGTAGTTCTGATAAATTTATTTAATTTCAAAACTGTTTAAAATCTTCTTTTACTTATTTTCTGTTTATAATCTTTATTGATTTGTCCTACGATAGTTCATTTGATTTTCAAAATTCGTGGTTTGAAATTTATTCCACATATTTTTTAATTCGTGCACGCCATTTTTCAAAAATATTACACATCTAGAATTGTTTGTGATCTAAAATGTTCCTATTATTTGAAAAGCGTCTGCATTTGGGACTGAGGGTATTGATTTGACTATCCTTTTACTGGTTCAAAAATACGTTATCTTGAAGTAATTAAACGTATAAGGTTTTTAGAAAAAAAATGTCAGTCACTACTTTGAAAATTTTTAAAAGAAAATCTCAAAAAAATAAATTTTGGGTTAGATGGATACTACAAGGCTTCAGGATTGGTTGATACCGAAGATTAAGAAAGTGTTTAGCTTGCTTTCATTCTGCTTTTCATTAAAGATTATTGTAATAAATATTTTGGATGATCTGAAAAATGAAATTCAGGATAAACTCATAAAATTTTGCCAGAAATAGTTATTTATTTTAAAGTAGAAAAATATTTTTTTCCATAAGACTGAAATCGGAATTTTTTGCTCATGAATCGTTCGCATGAACTTATAATTTTAACAACTAATATTTATTTTTGACCAGTTGAATTCATTTATCTTGAGTGATATTTGCATGATCTGAAACACAAGTTGGTGTTAATATATGCAATTTAATATCGAGTAGGATAACATATCAAACATAATTGTGATGAAATAAAACCTCGAAAGAGTGTAAATTCTACGAACAAGCACAAAAATAAACTATTAAATTTAGGAGGGAGGGGGAGTCAATTATTTGTAATATTGATTATTTTTTTCAATATTTTATGGACTTGACACCAAAAGTTTATCCAATATCCAGTGAATTTTGTTAAAATTTGAAAGGATCTTCAAATAATCAATTATAGATGTCTCAGATTGACATGAAGAGCCTTTGCACCAAAGATCATAATTTACATTTTCATGTTTACCATAGCTATTTTTCTTCAATTCTCTATTTTTAATAGACCTTGAAAACAGGATTATTAATAATATTCAAAATGCCATTTTTTTGATTCAGAATACTTTAAATTCAACACGATGAAATTGTTAAAAATAATCCAATCAAATCATCATTTCCTACAGAATGGGTATAAAAGTTATATTATTGCTAACAGAAATATCGCTTACAGTATTTTTCGGCGTACAGGCGCACCCTTATATAAGCCGCACTACCTAAATTTTCAAGAAAATTTGATTTTGTACATATATTAGCCGCAGGGTTCGAATTTTGGGAAAAAGGCCGCGCTCATACACCGGAAAGTACGGTAAATCAAATAAAGTTCTTCTGTAAATAACGAAAGCAAAGCTAGAGCCAAGATACACTGATTACCTATTTTAGTCTACGCCTTTTAAACACTCAAATGATAACATGATTGTTTCAAATTAAGTGATGCTTAAGTTGCTGTCCACTTTTAAATTGTTTAATTTTACAATCAATTTTACATATTTTAAAATGGCTGAATAATTGATTGATTAAGTTTCCACTTGATGTTTTACGCGATCGTGACCTTAGTGTGTTTATTTCTACAGTCGACATTATGCCGCGAAGCATATTTGAACGAGTCCAACGCCTGTTATATCGTAAGAAATACCCTCAATAGAATATAGATGGATCATTTAGTGTAGCTTTTCGATATCTCAGCGAGTATTTTATGCCATCAAATCATATTAAAATGAAATTAAACATGGTTTTTGTTGAAGAAATGAACAAAAAAAGGAAGTGGTCAAAAAACAATGAATTCGACCTTATTTTTGTTACAGAAAGATGCAATAGTACTTTTCAAATAAACCCTGGGATCAAAGAAGGTTACAGAGCTGTAAGATTCATTTTGATTTAGGAAATTAAAATATCTCTCGGTGTTGGAACAATGCATGATTATTTCGCGGATTTTGTCATTAAATATCGGCAGGATGAGGAACAAGGTGTTCATGGAATTATTGATATTATTGGAAGGATGATGATTTACGTTGAGTTTGATTCAGACATGTCAAATGTTTAAAATACCATAATTAAGATTGTTACAACGGCTAAGAAGCCAGAGAATATACAATTTTATGCACATGATATCTCAAGCTATAAAAATTTCTGTATCTACGCAATGGTATTCGTTATCTAATTAGTCATCAGCCAAAACATTTGTTTTAAAAGTATCAAAACTCAAACCAGTTCTTAATATCAGTTCTCTGAATGTTATAATAAAAACAAAAACATTTCTGCACTATATAGATGTTGAATTCAATCAATATAATCATGAGCAAACGTGGAGTGGGTGGATCTATGAATGCCCATTTTTGGATTTTCCTGACAAGTATATATCGCCCAAACTTGCCTTCGCAGAAGAAATCAAGGTGAATCAAATGTTATTGATAGTTTTTGATTATTAAAATGACGATATTAGATGCATTTGTTGATTCTGAAATAGCCTCAGCATATTTTGTGATACATAAAGGAATATATACACTCGGTTCAGAGAGTGATGTCGAAATCACCAATTTGAAAGTAGCTCCGATTAAAGAGAAAGGTATGGTTTGATTGTTAAAGATTTCATGTCTTCTAAAAATGTTTTGCCCCTTTTAGATTTTGATGTGTTCGAAATACACTGTACAATATTTAACAAAGTAATTCTTTCATTTATAACGACGGGAGTACTGGTGGAGATTTATTACAAAGAAAAATTGTTTTATCAAAATTTCAACATCTTTCAAACTTATGGACAGAACGGACAGCTTCTGATACTTGAACCAATTGATAAAAATTACACCAAACTATGCAGGAAAAAAAAATTCGCAGTGTTCAAAATAACATAAAAAGCGTTAAATTTAAACCTTATTTTCAAAATTAGTTCTTTTTGTTAAGATACACTCGATCATAACTATGACAGAAATAACAATAAATATAATCATGACCATTTCCTGTTATCAATTACAATCTTGTTGAAAAAGATATTTATTCAAGAATTTATGATAATCATTTTCGTGAATCGATAACTACTCAGATGTCTTTTGTATTTACCTGAATATCAGGGCAAGATATTTATGAATGATAGGTCTGGATTATCATGCATATTGTTTGACAGGGCTATGATTCCTTTTGAATGACAATATTGACTAATAGCGAACCAGTTGGCGAAATAAACTTAAATTCATTAAGCATATGATATCATCAATGAAATATCTTATGTTTAATTTCCTTGAATCGAACAATTATTGTTCTAGTATTGACTGCTCATCATGTGGATTTCGGAGGTTTCAGCTTGAATATAATTTTCATTTTTATTCATATCTTGAGTAATTTTGAATATTCATAAACACGGGCATGATCAAAAATGTAGTCAACTATGAGTTAATTGATTTGCCAACTAAAAAATTGGCCTAGAAAATTATTGGTTTATCTCGGATATATTAACAGAGTATAAGAATACGACACGAATTCAGTCAATCGTGTCTAATTTTCACAAATTAGTGGATAATAATTGGGATAAACATAAAATAGACAGAGTTAACAAAAAATTATGGTTAAATGTAGTTAAAATCATTTTTTAGCGTAAAATAACCTGAAATTTTAAATTCCAGTTCCTTATTAATAAATTTTTCATATAGCTTAAGTCCTTGTATATGTTCAGTTTTGTGGCCTTTGAGTTTAAAATGAATAATTTTCAAGTTTTAATACTGTCTAAGAACTCATATATCGGCACTACATCATTGAATTCCAAACCTGCAGCTTCAGTTGCAATAGACAAATGCTCTACTATTGTTGGAGTCACGTTTATCTGGAATTCGCATGAAATCGCAATCGCTGTCTTTGATCATTTTATGTGATGTGATGCGTTGAAATATTCCATCTACGGCAGTCTTTCAGAGTTTGGCATTTAATTCTTCATACATAATTTAGTTGGTGCGCCTTTATCTGTTTGGTTGAATTGAACGAGCTCGTTTATACTTGTGGCTGCTTTTTGGTAGAATCATCTATTTACCATCTGTCCTTTTTAATACAGCTTTAAACTAGTAATCAACATATGTGAGGGTTTTGGATGGCTTCTATTCAAGATAATCAAAAATTTCCTCTTTTCTTTCATTTTCAGGCAAGTTTAATTTTATTGACGCGTTGCGCGTGCTCGCAGATGCGATTAAAGAACGAAGATTACAAACTATTAATCCCTGTCAAAATTCAATGAAAATTGTTTTTATTTTAAAAACAGACAAGGTTTACGGTATCTGTAAAAATGAACGCCTGACTCCAAATAAGACTATGAAGAGAATCCCAAATTTTTTTTTTTTTTTTTTTTTTGCTCTCAGCTAGAGGTATTTAAACCTGCACCGGTACATTTCTGCACGGACTTTACGTCGGCCGCGAATGTGACGGTGTACGTAATCCTTCAACGTACTATTGGGGATAGTATAGGCTCTGGCTGCTGCTCAAATAGTGAACTTCTTGAGTCTGATATCAGCCAGGGCTGCTTCTTTCCTTAAGCATTCCACTTGCATGTAATACCCTTCTTCGTGTAGCTACGTACCATCGAAAAATTTAAGCAGACCTATCCCAGTATACAATATATAATAGCATATAGTGAGAAACAACTATTGTACTACTAAGGCTACATTTTATATGTTTATATATAATATAGTCTAGTTCCTCAAATTCAAACGTAATGAGTTAACTTGTGTTGGGTAATGTCGGGATTACTCCACCGATGTACACATTACTTCACAACGCTGCCATTAAATATGGCACATTTAATGATATATTATAGCTCGATCGGTGTATGAAGACATATCTAAGCTGTATAAAATAACACAGACCTGTCCACATACCTTACCAGAGCCCTCCGTGTACTTGAATAAAGTTGACTGACAAAAAATACTAATTTGTCCGAAATCATACACTTTTTGGTAGAGCTCTGAGAATCCCAAATTTCACCTTTTCATTTCTGGAAATTCATGGTCCGTCAAATTTTATGAATGAGATATCGGCCAACCCTAGTTGAAAAATAGTATCAAATTCAAATTAACCAGACACTCGACGATGAATTATTTACTTTTCAGAAATCTCAGAGACCAAAGCAGTTCAAAACAATTTGTTGAATTTGAATATGGTCAGATACTGGTAAAGTGAGATTGGTTCATGTATTTAATGCGATAAATCAAACAACAGACCTTAATATTCGTTTTACATAGCGAATAAATTCCAAAAAAGGGTAACTAAGCAATATTTTGTAAGTAATAAAAACAAATGATATTTTGGCATATTCAATAAATAAAATCTTTTTCATCAAAGAAGTTAAATAGAAATCATACCGGAAACTGATTTCATGAATTGTTTAACAAAAATAATGCCACAGAGATACCGAACCAGAAATATTACTTGCTTATAAACATAAAATAGAACATTTTTTAAACTCTTCATTTATTACTGTCAACAAATATTTAACAAAAGTAAAAAAACCAAAGTTAATATCATGCTGCTTTTTACTGCATCATGTATTGTATATATATGCGCACAATCAGAAATGTTTTATTATGTTTATATGATTTAAATCAACAGAAAATAGGCGAATATTATGATTAATAATCCTTTATTAATAACTACAAACATTCAGGTAATTCTGCTCGGATATAATTTAGGAGGATTTAAAAATAATTGCAAAAATTTTATTGAACTCTTGACGCTAGTAGACGGTTGAATCGGGAGTCGGTTGAGAAAATATAAAGAAATTTTGACAGAAATATGTTGCATATTTGATTTTTACAAAAAACCACTCAACCAAACGTCGGTCATGAAGAGATTGCGTTTTTACGATGTTCAAAACGATTTATGGGGTAGCACTACCGAAAATAATGCTCAATGATATTTCACAAATTCCGCATTCTGAAAATTGGTGCTAGAATATGAAAAGAAACTCATTGAACTGATATTTAAGTGATTTATCATTTGATTGATCGGTTATAATACCTTGAAACCGTATTCGTTATTTTTACTCCTTTCAACATCTGAATAGACTGTGAGGTCATTTGAATCAAGTTATATCGAAACTGATTTTTCAAACAATTCAGTATTTCCATTCTGACTCAAAATCCA
Organism: Thelohanellus kitauei; assembly: GCA_000827895.1. NCBI lineage: Eukaryota > Metazoa > Cnidaria > Myxozoa > Bivalvulida > Myxobolidae > Thelohanellus > Thelohanellus kitauei. Next base: position 460,764 of record JWZT01002428.1, read on the forward strand.
TTTCTTAATTGGAAAATGCGTTTGACAATTGAAAAATACCCACAATTTTATTTATAGAGGTAACAAACTAGATTTTGACAAGACGATCAAATACGAATACCGTTGATTAAATCATAGCAAAGCCTGAAATGACTATGAGAATGAAAGTCGATTTGTCACAAAGTTGTCAATAGCCCTGGAGATTAAAATCATCTCTATTATTAAAGTAAAAAAATATCAGGAAACATAAGGAACATAGGATGGTACATATGCGGAATGGCAGAATTCATAAATTCTGAATAATGTGAATTTTATACTCATCATTTAGAATAAAATTATGATAATTAAGGTTTGTTTTTTTACGATTTCTGTCAGTTTAACCGAAATATTACAATTAACCTGTAAAAAATTGGTACCTCTACTCCTTAATCAGAATTTCGTTTTGTTTGAACAATGGATTATCATTAGAGGTGTTGAGTTCCTAAATCTTCGAAATAAATTTACTACATTTAATAAAATGATGAATTTCGAACTCCGTAAGCATGTAAATGAGAAAGATAAATAGTTTGTTGACTTTTAAATGATCTGCTGATATTTTATAGACACATTTCATTGATAAGTGATATAAGAATAATATATATCTATCATAATTTAAGAGAGATCATATTTTAAAAACGTTTCAGAGATAAATCCTCATGAATCAAAATGATCAATAATTTGACGAATTGATCCGAGTTTAGGAAAATACATTTATTATCTGCCCCAAATGGACACAGACTGCAAAATGAAGAAGCAAGATAAGAACAGTGTCTTGTCATATATTTGAGAAAAATTTTCGTGAATTATCAAAAAGGGCCATGAAAAACTGTAGTTATTCGTAAAACGAGTGGTTTTGCAAAATAAAACCGATTCTAGAATATTTATAAAAACCATAAGATCATCCTCAACATAGAGTCAGTTTAAATACAGCCAAACCATATAATTTGATGAAAAGAATCAGTTTTTTCAAGTCCCACATTCATATGAAAAGAAACAAGAGCTATTTTCTGAAATATTAGCAAAAATCAGCTTCGAATAAACTAATTTCAACAATGATCTCTTCGGATGTTGCTTTATAAATTTTGTTCTGCCAACAGATTCCTTACATTTTTTTCTTCTTAATATTTCCCAGGAGATTCATAAATACTTCACTATAAATTGTTCATTTTAGAACATAATAGTTAAAAATTTACGATTTTGAGTTTTTACTAATCCCACCAATGTTAACTAAACAAAAAATTAAATTCCGATTATTCATTTATAACGTGAATTACGGGTTCTGCCATTAATTCTTATTAACTCGAAAAATAGAGGCTTCGAAATCGAGCTATTTACATTCAGAAAAACAGCTATGACGTAATTTGATCACTTTAATACGATCTGCAACATATAAAAACCATTATACGGTGTTTATATGAAAAAAAACTCCTGACTATTTTACTATTACGCATCCACAACATTAGACCAGCAATAATAGCTTTGTTATCTGAATTTTCTTTGAAAGTCGCTACATCAAAATTGTGATGTTTGGAATTAATAATCTATCTCATACGTCATCAAGGGAAAATATCAAATTTTTGACATTTCCTTGATCTATCCTTCAACTAATAAAATGATATTTTTTTTACCAATGCCACTTCTGAGTACAATTCTAATAAGAAAATTCGTTTTTTTATTAATTTTAGTGTTTATTTCAATTATTTTAGACCGCGTCAGCGATCCTCGATTAAAAGATACTATTTTATATGTGTACAGCACAAAAATGAAATTTTTAGAAGTGATAAATGAAGATTTTATCTTGATTTGAAATCTGTTAGTTTAATCGAATTATAATAATTTGAAAATAATGCAAAAGTGTTTTTAGCGCAAATTTTGGTTTCGAAAATATTATAAAAATATGTTATACCACGCCTTTTAAATCAACCAAAATGTTTAACTAAAGTTTTTAAAATTTACAAATACATATGGATTTAAGTCTATTAAAGCAGTCAATTTTGAATATTTTATATTTTTATTCACAATTTTATGTGGTGGAAAAATCTTAATTCTTAACAAAATGTAGAGCATTATTTTAATCTTCGACTCAAGCCGATCGCACTACAGACTCGTACACTTTAATATTTTAAATACCCATTGTTTCCTTTCGATAAAAACAAATCTTTAATTTAAAAAAATATTGAGGGAAGAGCCAGTAGATGGTTGATGTTGAGCATTCGAGACATCGTTTGATCAGGAAATGTTTAATCAATCAAATATAAGTGAAACTGTGATTAACCGCTCAAATTTTTATTACATCAGAATGTTAACAAACATCTAGTAATATTGGATTATTATAAATATATTTTTAAAATCCACCTAAAAGTTCTGATGACGTTAAAAAAATAAGCCAAATATATCGATCAAAATAGGATTATTTAAACATCTTAATCCTACAAAGATGAAAATATGGTCACCTCAGACTCATTTAAATGAAAATATTTTTATAAATTCAAGCGAATTTAAAAAACAATCCGATTTCATGGAAATACAGGAAGATTACAAGAAAAAGTTACGAATCAATAGAGGAAACACTATGCTGCAACCTGAACAAACGATCCAAGAAACTGTATTTAATTAAGATAATCAGAACTTTCTGATGCCACCACCCACATTCACAAGAAAATTTTCACCTATTCCAGATAATAGCATAAACTATTCCACTGGGGCCGAATTTATCGAAAGTTCATCTGATTTAGAGTCACATTTATGGGGTAGCACAGGGGAAAGATCTGGCTGCCAAACGCCAATACCTATGACTGTTAATGAACAGTCCTTTATCATGCCAACCCGTAAGTTAATTTACTTACATCAGCCCAATACATATATCCCCATCCTTTAGCGGTAAATATTTATTGATATTCAGGATAAGGAACATCTATGTGTCGATTTTGGTATTTGAATGCTAATCTAGAAACCGGTCAATATTTCTACGGCGTTGACATGGATTAAAGATCATTTACCCAATAATTTCTTAACTTATGAGCCTAATTAAATATAATTTGATAATTTTTTTCTAAAAAGTTCAGATAAAACTTGGCAAATATTTTTTGTTGAAGTTTAAGATTACACAGATTAACTACCCCATTACAATCAATATATTTTGAAAATTGATTCTTAATATGTAAATAAATTTTAGAAGAGAAGCGTATCTCTGAAAAGGCAGATAATAAAATCAAAATCTGTTTACCATCTCATTAAATCATGAATAATGTTTAAACTTTGAAATAAAATTAAAATTTTGGTAGTGACACTATTTGGTGTAAAATAGTTCAAATAATCTTTTGGTACCACGAGTCATCGTACATTTTATTATAAATAGAGAAATATTCCGTTTTGTGTGTATTTGCAATAACTACAATATAAATGACCAGTTTTTTGGATTGATTTGACCCAAAATTGACCACTGGTTTTGTATTAACTTGTAAAAAAGCCAAAAGCGGCAATTATATGCCTTAAAAATGATGATTTTACATATCGAACATATCAGCTTATTAAAATTAGTAATCAGCCGATCCTCGAGTCTGATGATCTTGGTCTGACTAGATAACGTGATTTACTTTATGCTCGAATGATTATTTTTGAAATTTATGATTCAAACTACGATTAATATCTGGAAATACTTGATAAACTAATTCTTGAAGCGATAATTTAGAAGCATAATATAACGACACCACAGAATTAATCCCTAAATTGGTCTAATTGACGTCACTTAATGACATTTTCGCATTTATTTTAAATGAAATTACACAAATATCATTATTGTGGTAATTCTTGAGTTTTTTTCACCGAAGCCTGGAATGGTTTGGTAAGTTTTGAACTGGGTCAAATATGACATTTTTAAATCTATATTATGGTTGGTGAAGACAGATAATTAACATTATGGGACAAAAATAAAGATGTTCATTTGATGTTATTTCGGTAATTTTATGGTGCAATAAACATATTTTTTTATAGTTTTGTGAAATACACATGGAGTCTAAAAATACTCCATCAGATGAAAAAGGAGGTAAAACTCATGATTAAACCTATAAATATGAGTTAATATAATCCAGACAATAGACCGGCCAATATCAAACATAAACCCTGATAAAATCCATTGATAGGTTAGAGGAGAACACACCAGAATCCTTGTCCACCCAAAAAATATTGTTCGTTGGATAAACTGAGTATAACCCTAAATTCACAAGATAAATTCGAATTCATAAAATGTTAAGGAGTTATTGAATCATATTCGAAACGTGTCAAATATTTTTTCATGCGCAGATGAATCTTCATAGACTCTGATGGAGTAGGGCTAGATATCCTGACCTACGAAAGAGATTTCAGTCAATAACTGGAAAAAAAATTTCGATCGAGATTCATTTCGGAAGGGGTATCGATCGCACTTTCCAATTCAAGTGAAACGAAATTTTTATAAATGGTGCCAATGAATGAAATAAAAAAACGACTTAAAAAATGACTACGAAATGGTGTCATCTTCAAATATTTTTGGATTAATTATGACTTAAGAACGATGGTCTAAGTTTATTTTAAATATCATGGATAATATAAGATTCAAAATATGGCCGTCTCAGGAGTCACTGAATTATATACTTCGCGTTATTCTGATATACAACCCACTCCAGAATTTATTTTGTATATAAAGAAGCCTTATGAACATTCTCGAAAGCATTGAACTACATTTAATTAATTCCATGCGGTTTTAGGGGTCAACGAAAGAGAACCATAAATATAAAACACAAATTTATATACATATCTGATAATCAAATCGTTAACGATCCATGTTTTTTGGGTATTTAATATTCTCACACTTGATTTTATATGACATAAATTGTAAGCATCGATCAGTGGTATGTATAAGGCTTGATCAGTTTTTTCTTACCAACATTAATCATCAGAACAATGACATGACTTTTTCATATAAATATTAAACAATACATGTTTAGGTTCCGAACTTTTGCAGAACAACAATTGTACAACGAAAAAAAATCCACATTTTAAGGTCACTGAATGACAGGCAGATTAGTAAATTGAACGAAAAACCCGAAATCACAGAAAAAAACTGCTTTTGTTCATCAAATTATGAAATAAACACGATATCTTTCCATATTTTTGTCTTAAAACGAATAATTTTATACCAAAATGACATCATAATTTTGGAAAAATGTAGATGATCCTCATTTCACATTTTTAAATTCATAAAAAAATTAAAAACTGACTATAATATTTCAATTGATTTTTCTGATGCTCAGATATAAATGTTAAATTAAAAATGATAAAAATAAACGCACCAGGTTCTGTAACATAAACGTTTAAAAATTTGTTTAACAAAGATCACAGGATGTTTTTAAAACCGATGAATATAGATTATTTATCTTTAAATAAATAGCATCGATTATTTTAACAATTACTGACAATTTCCAATTCATATTGTTTGGATGATAACGATTTACATCCATTAACGTAGACTGTTTGGACATGCCTCGTTTAGTGGAACTGAGTGTTTTAACTTCGCTCTAGCGATAATGAAAATAAACATCGAAAGTTTAAATCACAACCATTGGATAACTTAAACATTCGATTAATTCCCATACATACCGACGTATAATCCCACAATCAATCGATTATGGCTTAATAGCGAAATGTTGAAAATATAATTGTTGAGGTACATTATTAAGTTCCGAATATATATTTTTGAAAGATATTTGATATATGAAGCTAATGAGCAATGATGTTTACAAAATGTTTGAATGCACCATTTAACCCTATTGTTTTTGTTTAAAAGGAATAGTTCAGATCAGAAATAATCAAACTGAAAAGTTAAAATAAATATATATCATAGATATCGATTTGAGAATTTCAAGATTGATTGACCCGTCATTTATGAGAAGGTGCGATTAAAACTAGATCAGATTTATTTTAGTGAGATGTTTATGGCATGTACCCAATCAAATAGGTGGGTTCAAACGTTCGACTGTAATTCCGCGTTTGGATTAATAAAACTAGAGTTTGAATCGTCAACTATTTCAACAAACTCCTCGAGAATGTAATTAAACAACCCATATTGTTGCAAAAGAGAGAAACATAAATCGATCTAATAAAGGGTTGCCATCAATTACTCGAGGGCATAAAATTGTAAATTAAAATTTAACAATTATAATATAATAGATCCTGATATTTTTATCTTGAACAAGTTTTTAACAACTATTCCCAATCATTCATAAATTACTTGACCATATTTTCAGTTAAACAGGAAATATAAACTATGAATACCGAGATCTTCTTCTTAGCGAACGATTGCCCTCTTTGGTATCGTAGCCCTTGAGGGCCTATGCGTGGGGAGAATGTTTAGCAAGTGTGAGTCTTGCACCACCCGAGTATGTGTGTGCAGAAATGAGCCTATCCGGGATGCGACCCTAAAAGGGATAGTCGTATGTGGACAACATAGCAATTGTGGTCTTTGTAAAGTCCTTACACAAATGTACCGGTAAAAGTTTAAACACCTCTAATGTAAAGGTGAAGAAAGAAGACTAGATATCAGGTTATGGTTGAAAAATAATTAATTTATGGAGAGCTAAAAAGAAATGTTAGGTTTAGCAACCCAGTATCAGGTCATGAGCATCATTTCCTCCACTTCCGTGAAATTGCTTGTAGCTGAATGTTAAATTATGTTACGTTTCGATTTACAAGGATCCACGAATTTTTCATGAATCGACTCAACAACATGCAATTGATTGATGTCCCCGTGATTCAACAACGCAAAAGTGAATCGATCCACTAACTCATCATCGTCATAATTTTCGATCAACATCATCGGCTATTTTAAATCATCTAAAAACCCTGCCAAACATATAGCATCGAGTAATATTAGTTTTAAGTGGGAAGAAGGCAATGTGATTAAATTTCGTAAGTGATATACCTATGATCAATCATTCTTACTTGGAGTTCTTCTAGGGACAAAATTCAGATTATTGAGCCTAAAAGAACTCATTTCAGGGTCAAAATAGGCTTTTCCATTACTCAAATACATAACGCTGTGTATCGTAGTCTTTAAAAACGCATCTTTAATGTGAACTTCGAAAACGAAGGTCTTTAATAGAAAAAATATACCTGTTTCTCTTCACGATAGATGATCGTAGTGTTCAAATACTCTGCAGGAATATTATCTTCATAGCAACTAAGTCTCCAGCCAGTAAAAGTCATTCGAAAAAAGGACTTATTGCCATTCAATGTTTTCATATCGTAGAACATGATCATTTCAACTTCCACCATAAGTGAGGCTATATTATGATGAACCTTGGTCTGTGTGTAATTTAATATTATGATCTTTTTTTGTAACTAATTCATAAGAGCATATACCATCGCAAATATGCAGTAATTCTCATTCTCTTGAATGTTTAGATATCGGTATATGATAGAAGATGTTTGATTTGACCAAGGGACTACCTTTGATGATCCAAATTTTTACCGAATAAACGTCATTTGTAAAATGGACATACATGTATAAAGTATCATGTAAATCCGATATTTCTTGAATTTGATCTTCTTGCGTATCGTAGGATATAAATTTGTAGCTTGTTACAAACTGGCTCGATTCTCCAACATGGAGAAAAATGGTAAATACCTGGAATTAAGTTTAAATTTTACCACAGACATGTTATCATAATCAACATGTGCAATATCAATGGTTTTATTACACCGATCATCAATGAGTTGAAGATTATAAGACTGATAATCTATCCACTCATATAATGTTTCTTCTTCTAATTCAAATTCCATCCTGATATTCATAAATAAATATGGCGCCAAGATTAAGGTGTTATGAACGTATCTAAAGCTGATGTAAGTGTCAGAATTTTGGTCCTAAATTTACTGACAAAATACCTTATAACAGGCATTGGATTCGCTCAAATTACCGAGAAGGGATACAGTGCAGACTATAAACAAAGAGATATAGAGGAAAACAGGGAGCATTCGACACTAATTTAGACTATTAATAATCAAATTAATTCAACAATAGATCATAAATACATACCATTTTCGTGTAATTAAAATTAAAATTTTGAATAAATTTTAATTATTAAAATAATTTCTTCATTAGATTCTTAAAGCATAGTCTATTGATTAAATGAGTATACTTTTCAAAAATCTATATTTACTGAACTTCAAAAAATAACTTCGTTTTACCGAGAGAATACGAAGAATGGCGACACTATTCATATATCCCCGGCGATAAAATTGTCTATAATCACTAAAATCCTACTTTCTTCGCCAGAAACACGCCATCAAATTTAAAAAATTAGTCAATTTTGTGAAGTAATCTTTGTGCAAATAAAAAAATATCAACAAATTCAATGTTTTTATTATATCCTAATTCTGAATATGTACTATGAAACCTCATTATGAAAGCGGCATGTCATACAGAACTGACTTAACAAAATAAACCAGACTGTAATCGATAAAAATCTAAATTTCTGAAAATATTTTAAATAAAACCAGTTGTGATGAGTGTGATTCAGGTAAAACAAAATATGTCGGCTAGATTTCAGATTACTCCCCCTGTTGTTAGTAGAAGAGTCCAAACACAAATAATTATTTACTATTTGGTAATAATTCATATTTTTATCGAGGAAAGTGCATTGTATTTTTTTACCGCCCAAATACATGGAACTTAGTAAAACTGCATTTATTCACGAGCGCATCCGAAGATTTGAATATTTTATTTCATGATTCTTCTTAAAGGTCGGGGTATTTATCTTCCAAATATGTGGGAAATATGATTATACGGCGAAGAAGAGGTAACGTGTCCATCTTTTTGTGTTTTATTTTGTTTTTACATCGTCCGAACATTCCAACATGGAATTATAGGATTTTTGTTGTAGTCCAAACTTAAATTAATAATTTTTTTCCGCGATGAAATTCTGTTTTGTTTCGAAATATGTAATTTTTATTTCATTAGGAAGCTTCTACGAGAGACAGGAGTGTAAAGGGTTTGGATAATCAGAAATCGATCCAATATTTCCTCATTCCAGTCAAACCTTTTCTATGTTTTGAAGTACTTTTAGGTTTGTGATTAGTGGCCGTTATAATTAAAGTAAACAGAAAAGTTTCGGGTGGGATCTTGAGTTTCATGTTACCGTCATGTAAGGTTCTAAATATTTTCCGATTTTTATTCCATTCAGATGTAACAAATCCTATCTACTACGTTTCCTTGCTCCATATATTTTACGATCAATAATAATTGTCTTAACTACCCAAATGCAGTCATATTTAAAGATCATCCATCACTGTCTATTCTTCATCCATACCTGACCTCCCATCAATGACCTCATACATTGAATAATACTGCTTAAATGTAGATTAAAAAAAGAAAAAAACAATTACTAATACTAAAATATAAAGCGTAATTTTTATGCTGGGTATTTAGAGTATCGAAAGTACCTTTACATAATGACTAGGACAAAACTCCATCAAGAAATTTTTGATAACACTGTAATTTATTCAAAAGTCTTGAATATTTTCACCAAAAATTTCATCGAATATTGATTCCAGAATATAAAAAATAATATAAATTTGAAGCATAAAGAGTAGAAACATTTAATCTATCAATGATTGGTCGGTTATGATAATCACTTCATTATTCGAAGTATTATTGTATTATGAGTATATTTCAAAAGAGTTTTGAAATAATAAGCATTGCAAAACCTTTATCTTTTGAAAGTAAAACATTTTTTATGAGGACAGACTTCTATAAAAACAGAAACATGCAACTAAACATAGCTAAGGTGGTAAAAATAAGGACCATGATGCTGCTTGTAATGCAAACCCCAAATTTTATTAATTTCCACATAAACTTCTTTTAATTATTGATTTAAGAAATTAATTTAATTAATTTTATTAAATAGACAGATAATTATTCATAACATATTACTGGCCTGCGTCATTGTAAACTTAATATAAAATCTGGCTATATAGAAAGCTCATAAATTTCTGTGAGATGGCAGATTTTAAACATTGAATTGAACTTGATAAAACTATAGGCTATTAAAATCAAAAATATAGTACAAGATAATTTTATATCCGCCAGTAAAATTGAATAAGCGGGTTTGTACCACCATGATCTTTGTGCAGATTTTACAACCATACAAGTCAACATTTTTCTGCCTTTGAAAAAATGTACACAGAAATCAGATCTATATAATTTATGGGGCATATAATCAATTTATTATTTGTGGAAGCGATCTTCAAATAATACTTTAATACAAATAATTCATTAAAATTCTTGTCTGAAGTTTTAAAAAACTGTAAACACAGAATGGGAGGGCTAATAACGTTTAAAGACAAATAAAACGTTGTTTCATGCATGAGAATCTCAAAATTTACAAAATTAGTAGAATTGATATTGGTGGTTTTCAACTCAAAAATACTTAAAAGTATCTACTCGCTGTTCTTGAAATCATGTCTAACACAACAGAATTTGAGCAACGATAAAAGTCAATTATTTAAAAAAATTGTAATTAAAGCAATAATTTAAATATTATAGCATAAAATTCCTCTCATTAATAACTCGATTTTCGATCAGAAATTCCGAATACTCATCAAACTTAGGAATTTCTAAATAATCAAAAAATTATACCGTTTAGTTTACAAATCCGAGCAAAAGAATTGTTCATTCTTTCGTATACTCGAAGTTGATCGTAGATCCCATATAAATTCAACCCATATAATTGTTGGTGCACCAATTCGTTATCTTCATACTCTTCCTTCAGCACAAGTGGCTGTTATATGATTTGACCTACTATATGATAGACGACGCATCGAGTTATTGTGTGGTTTAAATCATATAATCTAACCTGATTGTATGTTACGGATGAATAATCTGATGAATTTTATGTTACCTTGTATAGGTTCCCATGTTATTTCTAGATTATTTAAGACAAAATGATTAGATTCTAAGGCGCTGATTGATCTATCATCATTTATTTGATAGCGGCTAAATATGACTGAACTTGAAATGACTTCAGTTATATAAATATCAATTAAGCCCTGAATTATAAAATACGTACTATTAAAAAGTTGGGATAAATTAAATTTGTAAATGAAAACTGTGAAGGAATATCTTCGTGGGTACAGTCGATTCGCCACCCAGTAAACGTCCTTCGATATATTTCCTCGCATCCGTATTCACAATAATTCTGATAGACAATAATATCGATTTGCATCATCGGAGATAATGTATTTTCGAAGTATTCACGTTGTGAATAATTAAAAACCACCACATCGCGATCGGACTTAAAATCAAGTAATAAATACTATTGAAAAAATGCAATTGTCGTTCGGAGGGTCAATATAGGAGTAATAATCATAAAGGATTTCACCTGCATAATCATGTGGAACCAACTTTATTAAATTCGGAAATACGTGGGACGAATCTGAACTAAAATCAACGAATAAGTAAAGTAGTTTATTTTCATCTGATATGGAAAACAGTTTATCTTCTTGCGTGTCGTATGTAACAAATTTAAACCTAGCCAGTTCCGGACTTTCTTCTCCGACGCTGATCGTGATTAAGTATTTCTCAACATTAAGAAAAGCTACAATTATGTAATTGGTATAATTTCCTTGAGAAATTTTAAGTGTCTGTTGGCAACTAACAAAATGATAAAAGAGATGATAACGTTTTGTATCAACATAAATATTGGTATCGTCCTCTTTGTCAACGAATTCCATTCGGATCGTCATTAAGAAATAGGGCGAATAGAACACAGAGCGATCAACGTATCTGAAACTGACAAATAAATCATCGCTATCTTGATCCTTTCTAAACAAATCCGATACCTTGTAACAGACATTGACTTCTTCGTATGTGGAGGGTGGCGAGATCGAAAATTTCAGAGAATAAAAGGTTAAAAAGACGTAAACAATCATCCCAAACTATCTATTGATTTGAAAATTATAATGGATTAAATGAATTAGACTCTGTTGGAAAATTAATTGTCTCTAAAAGGCCCTGATTGCAATCATTTTTAAGAAATTAGTTCCAATAATTGCTTTACATTTTTTCCATCAATGAAACTGTTAATCTCACGAATAAAATTATTTACCTACTTTAATAAATTTTCTTCAGTTTTTTGATCATTAAAAGTGTTTTAATGATTCACGTTATCCTATATAGATTATGCTTGATATGATTAAGTTCGTTTATTATATTTTTGAGAATTATAAAATTATCATTATTTTGTAAGTGTGTGTTATGAGGGAGTTAAAAAAAATCATGTTTACTTTTCTTCAATAGTATGGGAATTTACAAAGTGCTAGTAACTTTACGCGTTGAAACTATTCCTATATTATATAGGGCTGCGATACTTTAAAAGATATTAGTTTGCAGGGCAAAAATGTTTACTATTAAATTTCAATTTTCGTCATTTTAATTTATTTCAGTTCGATTGAACGGAAATAATTTAAATGATAGGCTCCCAAACTTTTCTGGGCTAAAGCCTCCTATCGGATAAAACTATATTTTATCAACACCTGTTCGAAAAAAAATGTTTATAACTGATTTAAAAGTAATAGAAAAAAATCGATTATAACAACAGAATGATATTTTAAATAGTGGAGTTTCAACAGATCGTCAGTGTCTGGTTCCCATTTGGTGAGCGTTAGTCGCAAAAAAACAACCTTCTAAAATATTTAGCGGCCTACTTTTTTTGAAAATGAAGTTAACATTTCACTTAACCCTGCTAAGCTAAATATACTGACTGAAATGGTATGCAAAATATTTGTACTCTTACCCACAACCCAGTATATCGAGCTGATATTGACTTTTGAAGACAGAATCATGTCATCAATCTCTTAATTTTATTTTTGTCTTTCGTAAGTTGTATTTTAAAATAGCTCTATTTCTGAATTTGACGAATCTGCATTAGAGATGGATCTAAAACCTAACTAGGTATGACCATGTTAAAAATATCGTTGAATCGATCAATAAAATCAGCATAAATATCGTCCAAATGTTGACAATAAACTAATAAATTGTGCTACTTTGCATCCTTTTGATGATAAGGTTGGAAAATATCTATGTTCTTCCTAACCTAACATTCGTTTGAACAGAAGATTTCCCACAAAATCAGCTTTGAAATTTTTTGTTTAAACTAAATTTAACCCATCAGCTTGCAATTGGAAATTTTTATGGTTGAATATTATAAACAGGTGTCAAAAGAGCTATGCCACTTTTAGATTTAAAAGGTTTTCGTGGAGTTATATGTCATTTTTAAAGGAAACACAATAGATATTTCAAAAGCTTGAAAAAATATTCAAACACTTTTCGGTTTGATGGCCAACGAACTTCCGTGTGTAGAAACACAAGATTATAATTCCTTATCACATTCACTAAAATGTTTGCTAAAAAATCTCTCAGAATGAATTTATTGTAATCATATATAACTGCAGTTATGAAGTAAATAATAAATATATGCAATGGCTCTGTGAGAATTCTCTGCAAGCAAATGATGAAGATAAATAACACAGTATTGCGAGTCCATTTACTACTCCTCGTTTTTAATGCGCTGTAACCATCCTATAATCACTATCATTATCGAAGTACCATCAGGAACTGAGGACCAAATATTGTGGATAGGAATTTCTTTTTATTTAATATTTTTTTAACAGTGTCAAATATCGATTCGCCCTTTTTATCGGTTTCAAAGTTTTTGGAAAATAATAATTCATTACAAATTTTATAGTCTTTTGTGAATCGAACAAATTAAACCAGTCGTTCTTCGTTATTCTGGAGAGTTGATCCATCAGGTTAATGTGAAAATGTGCATGTTTTGTAATAGTCGTAAATGACATATAAACTTACTTATGTAATTCATCTATTCTTCTTTGCACTGAATGATTTTTCAGAGGATTTTTTTAATGTTTTCAGACACTGTCTGAGGATGGGGAACAGTTTTATAATCTACTAAATTGACGGAAATATTAACTAATATTCCGATTGTGTATGGTTTCTCAGATTTTTCGATTAACAATGAAATATCATAAGCACCTCATATTCCATGATGTTCTTGTTGATAAGTAGAGGAGAAAATGTTTGGTAAATTTGGGTTTCATAAATATATTTTCTTGAGCAGTAGAAAATATGATAAAGCTTTGTCATTTTAATCAGGCCGCATTTTCTTTCAAATCATTTTTTAGCCATGAAGGGTTCATAGCTTCATTTAAGAAAACTTTTGTTACAAATTTAACACAATGGTGATAAACTGTTTAAAAGAGAGTGCTTACATCCATACCTCAAATATCCAATACTGTTCTTATGACTTTTCATCCTAAATAAAAAAAATCAAAAAATCATAAACTTCATATCACTAACCAATTTATAGGCCCAGTCGCAATTAAATACCAAACTCAATTAGTGCTTAATAGTTTTAGATTTAACCGCTGTTTCTGTTATGAATTTCATCGATTTTTCTTTGATAAACTCAAAAAGAACACTTTCCAACAAATATTTGGACTTGATCAGCAATTTTTCCAGATAATGCAATCAAATTTTCGGGAAGAGTCCACTTGACGTAACTTTTGTACGCGTGCGCAAAATCTGCGGTGTAATAATGGATTTTGAACAATTTTCGCAAATCGCTTCTGATCCAGTATCCGCAATTGGTTTTCTTCGGCACTATGGGATTTTGCCAGAAGAAAAGTTCTGCGAAGGATGTTCCTCAAAAATGGCAGAACACCAAAGACCAGATATCTCTGACAAGGTATGTATTTTTAGGTTGCTAAATAGAATTCGGATAATTTTTAGATTACTTTCGTCTGTATCACATGTCATCGCAAAAAATCCATAAGATCTGGTAACATAATTGATTGATTATTAGGCACAATTTTAGAGGATTCTAAACTTCCACTCACCAGGTTTTTATGGGTGGTTCGTATGTGGGCATACCATCAAATCGGTATAGGGCCGTTTCTGTCACTTTCGAAAACGACATCGGCAAAAAAACCCAAGTTTTTAAGAGAGGTATAGTTGTAATATATATTAGATTTGTTCGTGGAAACTTTCCACTCAAAATTTAATTTTGGGTGGTCCAGGGCATATTGTACAGATCGATGAATCTGTAATTTCTCGTGCGATGCACAACAGAGGTAGGTTTTTAACTGAAATATTTAGGCCACGATTTACTCAGACCTCAGCGTTGGGTGCTTGGAATGTACGACGCTGCATCTAAAGTAATTTTGGAGCCTGAAACTTAGATTGGCATCATAGTCGGCATTCCAAATCGCAAGGCAGCCACACTTACAGAAATAATTATGAGGTAATGTAAATAATTAACTGTTTTAGGCATGTTTCGCCAGGATCCACAATCCATACTGATGGTTTCGCCTCCTACAAAGGTTAGCCTTTCATATTGATTTAGGTTTAGCAACATTACCCGTAGTCCCGCCGTATATACATCGGACAGTGAACCACACTTTATTTTTTAGAGTATGGATTCTATATTAAAATAGGATCCAATAACTGGGGCCCATACAAATAATGTAGAGGCATACTGGGCCTCAGTTAAAAAATCATTTAAAAGAGGAGGGCAGACTAGTAGTAACTTACTGCAACAAAAAATAGGTAAAATATGTTTTAATAATTTTTAGATGAAAAAATGTGGAGGGAGCGGTACGGCAAAACGCCAGAAGAAACATTTGAGAACATAATGTCTCAAATGGCAGAATATACTGCACTAAATTAATAATTGTATTTTAGTAAAATTCCTTCTACAGTTATTTAATCTACAAGTTTTAATTTTAAAAATACGAATTAAAATCTGAGGGACAGCTATCGTAAACATTATAAATAGAACACGCAATTAAGGTTACAAATAAAAATACAGATAAAATTAACTTCAACAAAGTTCAATTGGGTATAAAATATAAAGCCATAGTCTATGTAGCATCGTTTCCAGCCTAATTATAATATTTTTATTCAAACACAACGTTTATATTGTGTTTTAAAACAAATATTAAGATTGGCCATTTTGAGCCGCCTGACGCACGCGTACAAAAGTTACGTCAAGTGTACTCTTCCCAAATTTTCACCACACAAGTAGGTAGTTGAATTTTTATCGGCATATATTCCATGATAATTAATAAAATATGAAAATCAGGTGCAAAGTTCCAGGTGCATCACTGCAGACGTGAAGATTGACTGATGATCCCTGTATATATTGAAACTCAACAACGTTTAATACCTGTAATAAGAGGCGTTAGAACCTATTGATTAATCCTGAATTGTAAATGTGTTTTTTGATGTGAATGGGTTGATTTTTTAAATAACATGATGATAGCCGGTTATTTTGACTTCACATAAGTATCCCTCACAAATATAGGTTACTGACAAAAAACACTTCAGTAGACTCGTATCGTTCGGTAGGGAATTTCACGTATTTTACAACCCGACCACTTACATGGGGATCCACATCAACTTCAATTCTGTCAGCCTCTTCCGAATGTTGGTTCAGACATTTTCTGTTCGATACCCCGACATTCTCGATACCTATATTGATTACTCTCCCCACAATTAAATATATGCCATTCTTTGGGCCATTACAACCTTTTAAAGATTCATTTCGTGAAAACGATGAAGAATATATAATAGCTTCTCTGGGAAAACTCTCGAATGTCAAAAAAATAGATTTTGGTGGAATATTGGCAAACTATGAAATAAATGAATCGTCGACTTATATTTATAATTTTAATCATTTATTGTTCATATGTTGCCCCATTTTTAGTCTCTAACACTCCCTCCCACCTCCTTTGTGCTCAAGTATCGCTATGGGAGACGATAACACCCCAATTGTGAACCTATGCTCTACTCGATCTTTGTGCATTAAATCCATTCACAGATTAATAAATGCTAGTTTGAATAAATTCATTTTTTCATGTGAAAGAATACAAGATAGATAAAAAAAAACACAACACCGAGTGTGTAACTGAGATAGCTTGATTGGATTTCCCGGAAAACGTTTTTAGACAGAGATAAAAATAATTAAGTTTATTCTCGACTTTTAGATGTCCTAGACAATGTTAAAATAGACAAGTCTTCAAGAAATGTCGATTGTTTTAAAAAAGAAAATATCATGAAATATTTTTACTAGCATATACACTCTTCCTTAAATATGAGAGGCAGTGTTTTTAAAATGGAAGGGTTACTTTTTTAGTATAAAGCGTATAAATGAGAGTGTTAAGTATAAAACGTATAAATGAGAGTGGGATATTAAATTACATTAGAAATGGAGTAATTATCATAAAAACTGGACTGTGATCACTAGTATCGTGGAATGAGTTATAATGTCGTGAAACAAAAAATTACTGAACTTATCATTATTTCCTATTTTTATTCATTATCAATATTATTTTTAATAACTATATACTACGCTTTCTTGAATTTGAGAGAAGCCATATGTACTCTAATATCCTGAATTTTATAACTCTAAAAGATTAAAAGAAAAATCTTCAATACGATTAAATGAATAATTATCTTATCTCCACCACTTCCCGTTCAAAATGTCCGAGTTTCCGTTGACGAAGTTCATAGGTTCCGATTAATTTTATATTTTAAAAAGTAAATTTAAATTTATATTCTATCTTTTAGGATCTTGAAAATATTCAATCAAGATTGACGAGTCGAATATGCGCAGTAATTAACTGAGATTGGATTTAGCCAAACTACAAGATTTCATCTAAAAGTTATCATTTAATTTTTATGATAAAGATAGAATTGGAACCTTTGAATATCATCACCTGAAACTCGGACATCATGAACGGAAAATGTTGTAGTTTGAAAACTGAATTGCCTAATAACAGGCATATGACACTTTAACTGTATTCTCGCAAATCTCACACAAATCGGTTTGGCGCTCTTTACTTTTAACAGATCTCTCGTATAAAACTAATTGAATTTAGACAAAATAGAAGAGTATAACAGATTTACGCCACCAAAAATTGTTATTATAAATGAAAGTAAACCTACTTCATCAAGATTAAAGACCATCATAAAACGAGTTAATATATAACTAGGTAATTTACTCATTAAGCAGCTTTTTGTTGATATCAAACAAGCAAATATGGTAAACGTGAATAATTATCATATGAATCATCGGTTACCAACATCATCTTCGTCGTCGGCTTCGAAACAGTTAAAGTGAATGCCTTGGGATATTCATAGGACATATCAGGGCCTATAATTTATTATAGCCCTACATATTTGGTTATTCGAAATGCATTCTCCCACGCATAAATTTTTAGAAGAATGACATTTATTTAAAAAATCCAAATGCGTTCACAGTCATTCTCATCGGATTCATCCCCACAGTCATCTATATCGTTGTATCAAACGTTATTTCTTAGATATTCGCCGATTTTGCATATGAAACCAGCACACAAATTCTATTTTTTCATCAACTAATTTACTTAGAAAAGTCGAATCGTCTTTAGCACATACATATTTCTTAAATGATTAAACGTCTTCGACACAGTAACAAAAATTTTCAGTCTCTATTAACCGATCACAGATAAATTGTCATCTGGTTGTACCATACAGATGTCGTACTTCCAACGGATTTAATACTTATATGGGAAATAATTTATCTGTATATTCAGTGGGAAAGGTGTTTCCCAATTGTCATGTAAAACTCTATTAATTCTGGTAAGTCTGCTTAGATCGGCATGAAGCAATATCGAATTTTGGAAAAGTATAAGTTTTGATATTATAGATCACACATTGCAACATTTTGCAATTAGGAAACGACATTTTGTAATCAATATTAAAACTAGATTGAGCTTGTTTTTGTCTGAATTAAATGAGTAGAAAAATTGTCTTAATTAATAATAATGCAGATGAATAATGAAATTTTGTCATAAATAAATTCCAGTTTAAACTTTATCGACGGACTTAGCAGACAAATCGAGTAATGTGATTTTACAGGTTTTGGAATATAGAAGAAAAATAAATGTGATGATTGGTGGTAACTAAGATTATCATAATTTTAAATTGGGTCTTGATACTTTATGGTTCTATTAATGAGGCGATAAACATCATGTTAAAATTGTGATCATTATATTCTACCTTTGAACAATTTTTAAATTTACGCAAGGGCCAGAATCAATAAACTAAATTTAATATAGGCTTTAGGTTATTTTTTATATAGTAAAACTTTAAAAATTTATGTTCAGGAATGTTACACGTTAAAGTGAAAGAGTGGGAAGAGTTTCTCAAAAAATTTCATCAATTTGATTTGGAGATTGATAAAAATGCATTAATTAAAGAATAATAAATTCTATATTAAATATTGATTCTTTATGTATGGTAAGATAAAAGAAATCATTTTAATACAATATGACGTCATAAAAATATTAGAAAATTCTAATCCATTTTACGAAAAGCCGGAAATATGATTTAAACTTTCTAAAAAACCCACAAATTCAAAACCCTCACTAATATATGATAAAAAATCAAATAGTAATATACCTTATAGTTTATCGACTTTCCCATAACATATTGTTTTGCAATAACGAGCGTTTCATCTCGATATAGCCAAACATGATGCTCCTTCTGGTCGGGAATATACAAGTCTTGATGTGAATTTGAAAATCAAGGCACTTGATCCTCGAATACAGAGGATAATAGCATATTTATTTAATGTAGAAAAAGAGATAGACCTGAAATGAATCAAATTTTTACAAGTCATTAGCGTGGTATCGTAAACTTTTCACATTTCGAGACAACAATTTGATGTAATTGTCCTCCATAGATATCACAAAAAAATAATTATTGGCATTTAATAAAAACATTGGAGACTTCCAATAATCGTAAGCTAATGAAATAACGCCGAAACGGAGTTTATATAGTGAAGTTTCATCTGATATAAAATTACCACTTTTTTCATCAAAACGAATTACCGGATGATTTAGATAGAAATATATTGCTTTGCCACTAATATCATATGAGAATGTATCGTTAACATAATTTTTTATAGGCATGTAATATGTACATACAAGAGCCTCAGACTAGAATGGCTTAACACCTGCTTATATAAACGCATGTCATTTTCTCCCTCCTCGGTGAAACTTGAGATTTTTTTCTCTCAGCCTTGTAGATCTTCTTAGTGGCTCTTGAATAAGCATTCTATCGGGTTCTTGCACAGTCTTTGTTTGATCGCTGGTAAATTCCACCTCAACCTCTTGGTTATCGATTGATGGGAATCGAGCCTTGACTTGTTTTGGTGCCGGGTCAATTCTCCTTTTTCCGTCTTTATAAGCAATAGTCTTTTGCCTATCACTCTGATAATTTCTCCCTCTATCCATTTCTTCGGGTTGTCATACATTCTTACCCAAAGACATTGGCCCTTTTTGAATTTCGAGATTTGATGTTCGAACATAAAGGGCTTTGAATGACAAGCCACTAACTTGCAACGCATTTGTCTTCCGTGCATCAATTCTGATGGAATCGTGCCTCCATCGATTGGTGGTGAGCGGTATGATATGAAGAAATCAAATAGAGCATCATCTAGGGATCGTCCACCATCCATTGATCTAGAAATAGAATTTTTAAAGGTCTGAACAAACCTCTGAGCTTGTCCACTCGATTCTGGATGATATGGTGAGCTCAATACATGTTCGATTCCATAATCGGAACGAAAATCTCTGAAATGAGTTGACGTGAACTGCGGACCGTTACCTGAAACCAAGGTTTTCGGAATGCCCTCCAGAGCGAAGCTATATACTAAGGCATTCGCCGTATTACTGGTTGAAAAACCATTCATTTTCAGAACAAAGGGAAAATGAGAATACGCGTCCACTGCTATCAACCACATTAATCCTTTAAATGGCCCCAGAAAATCAATATGAACTCTGTCGAAAGGGTGTGAAACCTTGGGCCAAGGAGTGAAATCATTATTTGGCAATCTTGAGTTTTTTGAACAAGACGAA